>PITA01012110.1:0-63637 GCA_004023965.1 Spilogale gracilis | reverse complement strand
TACCCCAAAGATACAGATGTAGTGAAAAGAAGGGCCATATGCACCCCAATGTTCATCACAGCAATGGCCACAATCGCCAAACTGTGGAAAGAGCCAAGGTGCCCATCAACAGATGAATGGATAAAGAAGATGTGGTACATATATACAATGGAATACTATGCCTCCATCAGAAAGGATGAATATCCAACTTTTGTAGCAATATGGGCCAGACTGGAAGAGATTATGCTGAGTGAAATAAGCCAAGTAGAGAAAGTCAAGTATCACATGGTTTCACTTACTTGCGGTGCATGAGGGGTAACCTGGAGGACAGTGGGAGAAGGAAAGTAAATGGGAAGTAGCGTAATCCAGGGAGAGAAACGAAACAACAGAGACTTTGGACACAGAAACAAACTGAGGGACTTGGAGGGAGGGGAGTGGAGGGATGGGAGAGCCTGGTGGTGGGTACTGGGGGCACCTATTGCGTGGAGCACTGGGTGTGGGGAATGGAGAATGAATCTTGGAACACTGGAAAAAAAAATTAAGTAACAATTAAAAAAAAAGAATAGTATTCTAAAATACAATTTCTGGAATGTTTAGGGATTTGGAATAGGAGAGACAGGCTCTAACTTATGTTTATTTAGTTATTTTTGGATCAAATAAAAAATCTGAAATGCTGTCATCAGATGGCTTTTTTTTTTTTTTTTTTTAAGCTCATACCTCTTTGTAAGAATGTGATTTTCTGGGCGCCTGGGTGGCTCAGTGGTTTAAAGCCTCTGCCTTTGGCTCAGGTCATGATCTCAGGGTCCTGGGATGGAGGCCCGCATCGGGCTCTCTGTTCAGCAGGGAGCCTGCTTCCTCCTCTCTTTCTGCCTCTCTGCCTGCTCAGTGATTTCTCTCTCTGTCAAATACATAAATAAAATCTTTAAAAAAAAAAAAAAAGAATGTGATTTTCCTCACGGTTTGTCTTTATAATAACCCGACTGCTTTCTCAAGTGCCTTGTGTATGGTTTTTTATTTTTAAAATATTTTTTTGGTAGTTTCCCCCACTGCTGGAAAGAAACGCCCATCTTTTTATTATGATATAATGTCTTCAATATCTTGATCAACCAACTCCTTTAGAATGGGGTTCATAAGGAATATACTTTAAAATAAACTGGAGATAACTGAACATAATTGATACATAACAAATTATAAACACAAATGAGTTCCATTAAATATTTACGTGTAGGGAAGTGGAGTTTGATACTGTCTGAACATAAAGAACTTTAGCTCACCACTACCTCCAGATTTCCTTCAGCATGCCACAATTTCACATTTTTATTGAAAGGTCCCATCACTGGGAGTGGATAGGGATCTACTCGTTTGGTTTTGTTTTTTCCTTCTTGTCTCTATTGTGTTGTTTTCTGTATATGATCTTCTAAATGTAGTGGTAAGAGTTACTTGGCACTAAGAATCTCTTGGAGCTTTTATCTATAGTGTTCAAAATTTTTACCACTGGCTTGTGTGTTTAGGAATAATCACAGAAATCCTATAGATTTTTTTTGGAGCTTAGAGGAAGCAGTGTATGGAAAGTGCCTAGCCAGGACTGAAACAAGTTAGCCATGGGGCTGTGTGTGAAGGAGCACATCATACAGCTAGTGAGGGTACCATCCCAACTGCCTAGTATATGTCCATGTCAGTTTGTGTTACTTCCTTACACTCTGGATCTCCTACATCACTGGATGAAGACTGCCTAACCCAGATTGCCAGCACTGCTCTCCTGGGTCTGTAATCAGGGGCATGTTACTTAAACTTCTCTATGTCTGTTTCCTCTTTTGTAAAAGGAGGTAACATTGCTTAGTTCATAGGACTCTTGTGAAAATCATAAAGAAAAATACATGTAAAGGGCTTAGAATAGTGCCTGGCTCATACTAGATGTTTAACGAATACTACAGTTAGTTCCAAGTTTGTGGGTTTGCAAAATTCTCTGATTATATCTCTCCAGAATGTTGGGGTTGAACCATATTCCACATGATCTAAGGTCAGCACAGGGGTACCACCCTCTTCTGGATACCAGGATCCATGAGATTTGATCTCTGTTTGGGGTTGTGAACTCTTATTTTCCCTTTGGTCACTTTTGAAAGATGCAGGGATGGGAACGGTTTGGAATGTGTGTGGATAGTCTTCCTTCCTATACCCATGGTGGTCATCACTAATCAATCTCAGTATTCTCTCCACCTGAGCCCAGACCAGAGCTCGGAATTCCTCTAAGAACAACACAGAGCTTAGATAGCACTTCATTAGAGTCAGCTCATGGCAGGTAACCTATGAGTTTTAGAAGCTCAGCATAATACTACCATCATCCTGCAGGGAGGAAATTGAATGGAAGAGGGGGTTAAAGCAGTCAGGAAGAGGACAAAGAATGACTGATGTTTCCTGTAGCATCTGTTAAGCCATTCCCTGTCATGAATGCTCATTCTTCATTACCCCAGCATGATGATTTGCAAGAACACAAGATGAGCTAATTTTGGAAATTTGTCAATGCAAAATCTCAAATAATAAAATATCCAGATTTATATGAGAGATGCTGTAAAAATGACAGTATTATTTATCTGTGCAACTGCATTAGGGGATGAGGGCTGAATGTTGCAGAGAATGTCAGCTGGCAGTTTGCTTCATGTTTGGAGAAATATTCTTATACTCACTATTTAAGTTGTGGGCAGACTGATAGATTGAAATGCAGATATTACAGAGAGAAAAGATGTATCCATTGATGCATGATTTACTTTTATAGCACTATAGTCTGGTTTACAATATTTGTGCATGACTTTGGGAAAATTCTTAACCAAATTAAAAAGAGAATGTTTTAAGGGGTGAAATAAAAATATGGGATGTATGAGGGAAGGGTCTCTATTGGCTAATAACTGGTGGCACATGGTCTTGGGCACCATCCTTCCTCCACTTCCAGTTTAGCCTTTTTTTGTGTCCATCACAGCCATATTAACCCCATTTTGCTTGACCTGATGTATAAATGGGGACATTTGTGGGAGGATGTGGAGAAAAGGAAGCCTTGTATACAGTTGGTGGAGATATATATCAGAGCAGTCACTACGAAAAACAGTATGTTGGTTCCTCAAAAAATTAAAAAAAAATAGAACTATCATGTAATTTGACAATTCCACTTCTGGATATTTATTTGAAAGAAACAAAAACAGTAACTTGAAGAGATGTATGCACCCACCCTGTGTACTGCAGCATTATTTATGATAGCTAAGACATGGAAGCAACCAGTGTGTCTACCAGTGGATGAATGGATGATACATATATATTTTATATATGCATATGTGTGTATATACACTTATATCACACTTCCTTTATGTGATATATGTATACATATGGAATATAAATATGGAATATTACTCAACCACAAAAAGGAATAAAATCTTGTCATTTGCAATAACATGGATGAAACTTGAGGCCATGATGCTAAGAGAAATAAGTCAGAAAGAAAAAGACAAATATTGTATGATCTCATTTATATATGGAGTCTAAAAGAAACAGACAAAAAACCAAAACTGAATTCATAGGCACAGGGACAGATACAGAGAACATGCATGAAGGTGGTCAAAGGTACAGACTTCTAGCTGTAAAATAAAAAAGCTATGAGGATGTAAAGTATAGCACACTGACTATATTTAATAATGCTGTTTTGCATATTTGAAAGTTTCTAAGAGAATAGATCTTAGAAGTTTTCATCATCACTATAACAACATAGGTGATGGATGTTAACAAGACTTCCTATGGTGATCATTTTGCAGTATATGCAAATACCATTATGTTGTACACCTGAAACCAACATAATGTTTTATGTCAATCATATCTCAGTAAAATACCAAACAAGTCAAGGCATGTTACCATAGCATCTGATTTGGGTGCTAACCTCTGAGGTATGATTTTCCCCTTAGACGATATGACATACCATCACCTCAAACTTTCTATGCCAAAGTCAAGAGGGGCATGGGATGTCAAGTGCTTTTCCCTGGATACTTTGTATAATGCATTTTACTTCCAGATTATGCCTCTTTTTCCCGACTGAGCATTATGACTAACCCTTACAACTGCATCAAGATCTGTATTTCTCTTTTACTGATTGGAATATTGAAACTCAAATGGGTCAATTGCCAAATAATGCATAAGGGGGTAGAGTTGGAATTGTAATCCCAGATTGTGTGGCTCAGCCTAAAGCCCAGTCATTCTTGGGTCATTTGCTTCATTATGCCCAGTGAAGCTGAAAGTAGGTTTGCTTTTTCTATCCTGGGGAAAGTTATTCCCTTTACCCAGTTCTAGTGACTCTAGTTTATACTCTCTCCTGTATTTGTGGCTTTCGATGGAGTGTATTAAACTGAGATGAGTTGGTTCAGCCCTATGATGCTCTGGAGAATATGTGCTTAGATACACTGATCCATGAAAAGAAAAGGGAGAAAAAGAAAGGTAACACTGCCAAATGGTGCAAAATGGATGTGCTCATGCAAAAGGCAAGTAACGTCCAGCTCCCCAGACATACCCCTGACTTTGAGAAGGGTTAAGACAGGCAACGTTGGTATAACATTCCTTCCCAGCTTCCACTTATTCCTGTCCCTGGACTGTAAGTTGGTATTCCATGCTGTCTCTTCCTTATCCTTCTCCCTTCAAGTCTATAGATATGTATGTTAGCCTGGCATCACTGGACATGCCCCCATCAGGCAAGGAGGATGAGTGAGTGCACAAGGTGTAGGTCTTCCTGGTGCCAGCATGTTCCTGCCTGTCACACCTATCTCTGGGCCATTCACTCCTGTTCTTAATGTTTCTTGTTGGCTCCTTCTTCCTCAAGCATTACAGTCAAAAGGAAAAGGAAAGTACCCATTCCAGTTTGTGTCTTCCTCTAAATCACATGTCCTATAACTGGTGAAGAGAAGAAATATTGTGATTTCACTGGAGGAAGTTTCATTTCAAGTGAGAATCTTTCTGAGAAGACATTTTGTCACTTTTTCCGAGGTTCCACCTGGCGTGAAGTTGCCCTGCTGCAAACCTATCATCTTCTCATTGCGCAGCCCAGACCTCAGCGGATACTAAGGAGGGCTGGTCACCCTTTATTCTGCACAAGAGCCATTCACATTTTGCCACCTCCTTTGTGTTTACTGTCACCTGGACTCTTGAATTGGTCCATATGGTCCCTGTATCTATGACTTTCCTCAGGGATCTATTCTGGCCAAACTTAAAGAGCTTTGGTAGCTCCCTTTAAATCCTTTCTATATTTTGATGCATATTTGAGGGCAGAACTGACCATTAATAGGGATCCTCCATTGTTTACTCAATCTTTCCCATCTGGGTGATTTCCAAAAAAGCTCTTTAACAAAGCCTATGGTATATTCTCAGCTCAGTCCAGAATACAATAAAAAAAAGTCCTACCTACAATAAAGGTTTTTACTAGGAACCTTATGTTTTTACAATTCCTGAAGCTCTTCTTTAATTATTGCCTACAGAAGTTCTGTCATGAATGATAAAGGATCATTCCCCTTATTAACTTAAATTTAATTCCCTTCCACCCAATATATTAACCTTTATTACTATAAGTTATGGCTGTTACAAGCCAGAGCTAAAGAATAAAGTTTACTTCCATTTAAGATATAAAAGCAGGCAAGTCACTGCTTTCAGCAGAGAGTAGGATGAGGAACAGAGAATATCCACCATTTGGTGGATACATAAAAAATGCATTGTATTCCTTTTAGAAGATAATTATCTAGGAGTCATTTGCCTAGTCAGTTAGAAGTTTCTTTTTGAGGTGTAAAATGAGTAGGAAAAAAAGAGGGAAGAGACAAAGATGGATTGGCTGACAGATGGACTAATTAAGTAATGAAGAAACAAAAGATGAGAGGATTATAGGCCAGGAAGATTGCAGCTCTCTTGAAAGCAGCAGCATGTGAAATGTCTCCTAAAAAAGAAATAATAAAACAGATGGTTTGAGTTAAATAAATGATGTTTGGTTATTGAAAAGTGCACCCTTCCTAGTTTCTAACACACTTGAATGTTCCTCCATAAGAAAAATGGAACGATGCTCATTTTGGGTGCTCAATGATAAATATTAGCCTTTTATTGCTTTACATCTTGTTTAGAGATCTCAAAGTCCTTTCTCAGCTTAGAGCTCCTTCATGGGGGTAAAGGCATGACTTTGTTTTCTTGATTGGACAGTTAAAGTCAAAGGACTTGCCCCTCAACAAGTGATGTAAGAGAAGATGACCTCTTCTCAGTAATTCCTCCAGGTCCTCTGTTGGAGGACTCAGGCTCATGACTTGTGGTTCCACATCATGTTCCTTCCATCCGTCCATCCTGTGTTAATCAGGATTGTGTTGGTTATTAGTCTCAAAAACCTAAGTCAAACTAATTTAATCTAAACAAGTAAGTGAGCAAATAAACCCGAGAAGCCCAACTCTTGCTTTCAGGTGTTCTAACAACATCATTGGGTCTGTCTCTGGTTTTATGCTAGGAAGGTTTTTATTTTGTTGAATTCAATTCTTGTGAAATTTCCAGACTGTGAACCTCCCAGTAGCACATAAACACATGATAATTAGTAATTATGTGAGCCTTGCTTGGGTTATTCTCTGCCAAGCTCTTTCTCTTGCCAGTTACAAACTGATCTCCAGAGCTACAATCCTAAATTGTCCTTAGAATTTACAATCCTCTAGAAGGGTTGTCAGTCTCTAGCAAGTATTCTGTTTGGCTGATTGATGTATAGTCTCACTCATTTCTCAGATATGAATGGTGAGCCCCTCAACTGGTTGCTGTACCTGATTTACATGAAGAAGAGAACTGAAGTTTTCCATTAGGAAGGAACTGAAGGAATTGAAGTTTTCCATTAGGAAGAAGTTTTCAGGTCTCACATTTAGGTCTTTAATCCATTTTGAGTGTATTTTTGCATATGGTGCTAAAAGTGGTCCAGTTTTAGTCTTTGTATATAGCTGTCTAGTTTTCCTAGCACCATTTATTGAAAAGACTGTCTTTTCCCCATTGCATAATCTTGTATCTTTTGTTATAAAAGCCAATTAAATCTTTTGTTATATAGATTTAATTGATCATATAATCATAGGTTTATTTCTAGGCTCCCTATTCTGTTCCATTTATTTATGTGTCTATTTTTGTGACAATACCATACTGTTTTGAATACTACAGCTTTGTATTGTATCTTGAAATCTGGGATCGTGATACTTCCAGCTTTGTTCTTCTCTCTCAAAATTGCTTTGGCAATGCAGGATCTTAGGTGGTTCTGTAAAAATTTTAGTATTATTTGTTCTGGTTTTGTGAAAAATGCTGTTGGTATTTAGATAGGGATTACATTGAATCTGTAGATTGCTAGAAGAAAACACAGGTAAGAATTTCACCGACATCGACTGTAGCAACATTTTTCTAGATATGTCTTCTGAGGCAAGGGAAACAAAAGCAAAAATAAACCATTTATATTACACCAAATAAAAAGCTTTTGCACAGCAAAGGAAATCATCAACAAAACAAAAAAATGACCTATTGAATTAAGAGAGGATATTTGCAAGTGATATATTTGATAGAGGATTAATATCAAAAATATATAAAGAACTTATACAACTCAAGACCAAGAAAACAATCAAATTTAAAAAATGGGCAGAGGACCTGAATGGTTATTTTTCTAAAGAAGATATACAGATGGCCAACAGGTATATGGAAAAATGCTCAACATCACTAATCGTCAGAGAAATGCAAATCACATCCAGAAAAATATATCACCTTATACCTGTTAGAATGGCTAAAATAAAAAGAAAAAAACAACAAGAAATAATAAGTGTTGGAAAGGATGTGGAGATTCCTTTTCTCCTCATATACTTTTGGTGGGAATGTAAATTGGTACAGTCACTGTAGAAAACAGTATGATGGTTCCTCAAAAAATTAAAAACAGAAATGCCATGTGATTTAAAAATTCCATTACTGGGTATTTACTCAAAGAAAATGACAATAATATTTCAAAAAGATATATGCATCATTAGTTTATTATAGCATTATTTACAGTAGCCAAGAGATGGAAGCAAACTAGATGTCCACTGATAAACACATGGATAAGATGTGAAAGAGTTATATATATATTTTTATATCATATATATCATATGCATATTATATATGTGATTATATATCACATATAAAAATATGGAATATGACACAGTCATAAAAAGGATCAGATTGTTCCATTTGAGACAACATGGATGGACCTGGAGGATATTATGTTAAGTGAAGTAAGACTGAGAAAGACAAATACAACATCACTTCATTCATAAGTGGAATCTGAAACAAGTGAATAAACAAATAAAAAACAGAATCAGACCTATAAATACAGAGAAAAAACCGGTAGGTGCCAGAAGTAAGGGGGGTGAAGTTTGAACAAAATGGGTGAAGGGGAGTGGGATACAGGCTTTCATCATGGAATTAATAAATCATGGGAATAAAAGACACGGACGGCATAAGGAGTAAGTCAATGATGTTGTTCCAGCGACGTATCGGGACTGATGGTAGATACGCCTGTGGGGAACAGAGCCTAATGTGTGTACTTGTTGAATTACTGTATGGTACACCTGAAACTAAGATGACATTGTGGGTCAGTTATACTTAAATAATAATATTGAAAAGTTTAACAGATGCCAACTATACGTTCTATTCTGTAGAAAGTTTCCAGAGATTACACGTCTTGGTTCCCATGTCATCTTCCTAACATCCATGTCTGCTGCAAGTGCTAAGTGAACAATTTGCAGAGTGGATGCTTCTGTTTCCTGAGTTAACTGCCTATTCTTATGCTCTTCCCCTCCCACAAAGCCCACTCCTCCTCTTGGCTTTGTCCTGCCCTTTCATTGACTTCTTCTTAGACTCCCATAGCAGTGCTTAATAGTGGGCCATCCTCTGGTCTTTTTCTTAAATGTCCTATGTGCTGGGTTCAGTTTCCTAGCCAGACTGTAAGGCCCATAAAGGAGCACCCGGCTTCACATCCTGCCCATCCCACCTTGGCACACAGTGCACACTCAGTACTGAGACTGGATGTTCGGGATTGTACATAGTTTGTGCCTATTGTCTAGTTCAGTCATTTGTAAAATGGAGATGATAATGCCAACTCAACTCCATAAGCTCATATGAAGAATCAGATGATATCTCTGAGGAGCTCATCACATAACAAGTCTGCGATAAATGATGAATACATGTATGTACCTATATATAGACATATAGATAGACACATATAGACACATAGATGTTCTTTATATGATAAATTTCCTGAAGACAGAGTACACGACTTTTTTTTTTCTTTTAATGCCAGAGGTAGCATACCATAGGCATTCAATATGAGTCTGTGCCCCTCTGATTTTAATACTCAGATTCTAGTTTTGGCATCTTTCACATAAAGTCATGTTTATTAAAACAACTGCTGCTGTCAATATACTCTTTGAGAATTTCTTTCCTCAAATGGAGACCAGGTTATAGGGAAACATCTCAAAGCACAAAATGCAAACATCAGTAAGCAGTTGAGCACACACAAATTCTTCCCAGAAGTCCTCCTTGTGCTTCTGGTCTGTGAAGACTTTCTAAACTAGCACAAAGAAAGGGTAGAAGTGGGGAAAGGGAGCAGTGGGGAGTCTAGGTTTCTCTGGTAAATCTCAGATGGATAATTCTTTCTCCTTTCTAGATGGTGTTTGGAGAAATGATCACCTTCAGTTTTGTTAAACAAATACAATGATAGCTAATATATCTCATTTTGCTTTTAGTTTTCAACTAAGGACATTGGCACACAGCTAATTAGGCTTTTAGTTATGGATAACTCTGGCTATGAATTTTCATGCTTTTATAAGCCGCTGGGACATTCACAGTCTGGAATTTTCTAAGAATGAATTTAACAAAATAAAAACATTTCTGGCATAGACAAAGAGGACAGAGCCAGTAGCTTCTTAATGAGAAAGATTTTTTAAAACAATGAGCATCTAAGGAAAACACTAAGACTGAAAAGTGAAGATTGAGGCGAATGTTTTTATTCACAGTCTTAGAGCATAATCTCCTTGGATGGGGGTAAGAGGCCCTGGGTTGGTTTTAATGAGAACAGAAGATGTGCATGTTTGGCAGCATGAGTCAGAGAATAGAAAATCAAGTCCCCACAGGACCCCTGGATCTTATGAAAGGCCTCAGAAATGTAACAATTAATTGCTCTTTTGGGAGTGACTGCAACACCTTGATGAGAGGCTTTGAATCAGACCGAACGGACTTTGACACCTGGTTCTACATCTCTTAGCTTCTAAGATTCAGTTTTTCCATCTATGAGTCTGGGTAATAGTGGCGCTCAGACATTGACTTACCTGAGTCATAAATGAGAAAGCATGTGAGTAACATTCCGCACGGTTCCCCCAGCAAGTCAGCACTCCCTCCTGGTGATGATGGCGATCCCAGATATTGCACCTGAATCTTTCTCTTTCCCCGTAACTATAATTTACACCACCCTTTTATTATTTTATCATGTTCTATTCTACCTAGGGCTTACATTTTCATGTATTAATATTACCTCATACTATTATTTACAGAATTCTCTCAACTGGTAATTTGTCTGATCCTAAAGCAGTCATAAGGTAGGTAAGGCAAGCACTATTATTCTCCGAGATCAAGAAAATAAAAAACTGAAACTTAGAGAAGGTAAGCAACTTCTTAATCTTACATATTTAGTAACCCTTGGAGCCACGATGAGAGTTCAGACTATCAAGCACAGTGTTTGTCTTTTGTCTGTTTTAGAAACAGAAGAATCTGTCCATGATGAATTTTAAGAAGTCAATTGCTAAAAAAAAGTTTGGAAATCATGAGAATGAATTCTGTTGAAAGTCTCCTGATGACAAGCCTCCAGAGCTTGGTGCCTAAGGCTGGAGAGAGACCTGTGGGTTTTGCTGAGGTCTTGAGTGTGCCTGATTTGGAGCTGAAAGCGACTTTATCCAGCCTTGCAATTCTAGTCTTAAAATTAACAACATCCCCACACTCGGATATTGGAGGAAACTAGGAAATTACATAATAATGTACCGGGGAGAGGAGATTGCTTTCTGATCCTCCAGGCATTTGTTTTATGTACTGACACAAGAACATTTGATTATTCCCTTTGCTGTCTTGTGGAGATTGGCTATAAATGCTAATATGCATCAGGAAATTATTCTGTGAGAACAAGATCCATGAAAGCGTGGCATGCTGCATGTATTTTGTATCACTGAAATGCACCACACCTTTGGTGCTCACTCCGTTGGGTCTTGGTCTCAGGAAGAACCTCGGGTCAAAATTCGTGAGTTGTAGTCTGTCCTCAGAGTCACGGTTTACTCCCAAAATTGTGTGCTGAAATTTCTTGGCAGACATAAACAGCAGTAAACAATTTTTCTTATAAAGGGAAAAGTATCCCAGGAGAAAATAATCCTAAAACTTAATGAAGGAGTGGCTAAGGGAAATCTGTGCAATGAGTCTTCTTACAGTGATAAGCATGGGTCCCCTTAGTTTGTACTGTCAGAAACCGAGTCATGCTGAGACAGGTCTTTGCTTGTCAAATCTTCCTAAGATTTGATTACTCAACAAATATTTATTGAGTACTTCCCCTGTGCCTTGCACTGTGCTAGATATTCTGTACAAATTCTCTTGAGATCTTCACTGTCACCCTATATACAATGCAGTTACTTTGGGTGGCTCAGGTTCGTTCTTCGACAAGACAATTGCTTTGAGGTATCACAACATTTTTCTTTGTTTCTTGATTTATTTGTAAACTATCCAAATGCAAAATGCAAATCAAAATGCAAACCAAATGCAAATCAAAATGCAAAATAATTTGGAATCAGTACAACATTGCAAAAAGAGGACACACAGTCCACAGTCTGTCTCCAGGTTGCGACTGTCTTGCTGGTAGATGTCATTTCTTATCAATGCTGAGACTGTTGCCTATTTCTACAGCTAAGACTGTCTGCTCACATGCTTCTGTTCTGTCCCTCAATGGAGAACTTACCTTATGGTGTTCTTCATTTAAAAAAATTTTTTTTTCTTACTGCCTATAGAGAGTCAACTAAATGAGGCATTTGGGACTCGGAACTCATTCATTTGAAAATGTTTTTTGCATGATCTGAGACTATTTCATCATTGACTTGTTTATCCAGACATTCAACAACAAATACTGGACACCTAGACCTGTGGAACGTGGGGGTAAGCAATGGAGATAAGACACTGAGAGTGGGAGGCTTTGACCTTATAGACCTTGCAGTCTACAGGGGAAGACAAATAAGTAGCCACCAGCCATACGGTATGGTAAGTGCTTGGATGGGATAAGTGTGAGGTTCCTTGCAGGATTTGGATGGGGTGTCTTGGGGGAGGTCATCCAAAAGTTTTTCCAAACACCCTACTTTGCATTTAATATGTTCAGGGAAGTTCGTATGAGACACACAGTTTAGAAGTACAGAATCCAAGATCCTAATGAATCTTTGTGGTTAGGGAAGTGTAATCTGCATTTTAACAACATCCTCCACCAGAGTCTTACACCCAGTGAAGTCTGAGAACCACTGATTTAGATTGATTGACTAGTTAAATGCTTGTTCCTTCTTCAACATCTATGTAATAATCAGAAATCTGCATCAGAATAGAGCAGCAAGAGTGTTGTCATGGAGATAGTCATTCAAATGTAAACCACTTTTTTTTAAAGTATTGTTTGTCACAAATTGCTTGCAACCCACACCTTAATTGATCAACAAATGAGAGTTGGGTTTTCTAGGGTTGAAGTTCAGATTCTGGGGCAGGGCTTTCCCTACCAACTGTGCAGCTTTGCACAAGCTATCTGTGCCTTAGTTTTGTCATTTGGAAAATGGGTTGATAATAAGATTCCTACCATATAGACTTGCTGTGAGGACTAAATAAATTTGTATATGTGAGTTGTTGAGAAGAGTCCCTGTCATGTCCTCTCTGTTGAACCTGGACTCAGCAGCCGGTGTAGAGTGGTTCCCAGTTACCCTCCCTTTCCTTGGGGATCACTGCCCTCTTGTCTTTTCAGGGAGACATAGTAAGTTGTGGATTTTGTCCTGAAGAAGTATATAGAATGGAAGGAGCTGATCTTCATTTAAGGAAGTCCCCTGTGAGCGATTTATTTTCTGGACAGGAATCTCATCTTGGCTTCACACTCAGTGTAGTGGGCAGAGTAACGGCCACCAAAGATGCCCGTGCCCTAATCTCCAGAACCTCTACCTTACATGGCAAAAAGGGATTTTTCATATGTGATTAAGAACCTTGAGATCGGGAGAGTGTCTGGAATGTCCAGGTAGCCCCAGTGTAATCACATGAGTCCTTATAAGTGGAGAACCTTTCCAAGCTGAAGATGGAGATGGAATGTTTCTGGCTTTTAAGGTGGAGGAGGGGCTAAGAGCCCACAGTGCGGATGGCTTAGCAAAGCTGGAAAGGGCAAGGAAATGCATCCTCTCCTACAACCTCCAAAAGAGAATCAAGTCCTGCGAACACATTATTTTAGATCAGTGAGATCTGTCAGAATTCTGATTTATAGAACTGGTAATACATTTGTATTGTTTAAGCCACCGAGTTAGTGGTAAGTTGCTACAGTAGCAAAAGAAAACTAATACACACAACCTTTAGAGCCATCTGTTTTTTCATTAAGGATAATCAGTATCTGATCCTTCATTTTAATCTATTGTCCCCAGAAAATTATTCCCTCTGTAGTGGTCCACCCCCTAGTCCTTTAAAATGAAGTCACTGGAAGTGAGAATTTGCCTTCAATATAATAATCTGAAGGCTGATATTTAATTTCAGCAGACTCTCCATTCTCCTGTGTGCTATCTAGAAGTCGGAATTTCTCCTTTTCATCTTCATATCATATCCCCGCCTTCCTAGTAGTTAGTTATATTTATTTCTCTTCCCTTATCCTTCAGAAGTCTGTATCGCTGGGATGTTCATCAGGTGATTTCTTGAAGAGTTCTATTCTTGTTAAACTGCCATTTCATAAATTCTTCTGATAACATGCCTGGAAATAAGGCCTGGACAACTGGCAACCACATCATATGCCCCACCACTCTAAAACTCCATAAAAATTATAGTGCAGCTAAATGAACCTAAAATAATACGTGTGAAATATTGAAAGACCCTGACTAAGAGATTTTTGCATGTATTTTACAAACATTCTGTTACATTTAAACTTGGGTGGCTTAGTGAAGATAATTTTTAAAGTTATGATTAAAAATATATTGAAATTAAAATATAGTTAAAAGGTAGAACAGAGCCACTTAGAAAATCCCATCTACTCGAAAACACCAATGGAAGTAAATGTCTTCTGGGCACTTAGATATGGTTTAGGGCATCTAGACTGTGTGGGAGGAACAATAACAAAATTTGTAGCTCCCTAAGAACACCCAGATTGACTTAAGCTTCTTTTCATTGGAGCATACATTTATGACAGGCACCATCATCAAGAGCTTGATTTTCTAACTTACTTAAGCATTCACAAAGCTGTTCAACTTCTCCTCCAAGGAAGCTTCGTGATGGTTTATATTGGCCGCAAGATATTTTCCTTTGGGAGAGTGTGAAGCAACTGGAACTTGTTTATTCTGGAGTTGAAATGCCTGAGGATCATCTCAGGTGAAAGTAAGTTTCCAGGCAGTTTTCATGGTGATGTCATCAGAAATGTTGAGATCTTTAAAAGGTTTTGGTGCCGTTCTCTACTTTGTGCCTTAGTGCTATTCTCATTATCGGAGGGTATTGATTTCAGGCCGTCCTTGGTGAGGGACTGAGATGTGTCAAAGTGCACTCAGAAGACAGGACAGGGATACCACGGTGCCATCTATATAAGGAAGGGTTGGAGGCAGTTAAGGCTCCTTCACCTGGGGCGCCTGCATGGCTCAGTCAGTTGGGCGTCTGCCTTCGGCTTTGGTTGTGATCTTGGCGAGCTGGGATCTGTGCTCCCTGCTCAGTGGGGAGTCTGTTTCTTTCTCTCTCTCTCTCTCTCTTTCTCTCTCTCAAAAAAAAAAGACTACTTCACTTAGAGAAGAAAGTTTGGGGGTAGGTATGAGGGCCAGATTCAAATATCTGAAAGGATAGCATGTAGAAAGAAAATTTGACTTTACCTCCATCTTCCTGAAAGGGGTGGAAATAGAGCCAGTGCATGAGAGTTACTGAGGTTGAGCTAAGGTGTTTTTTTTCTTTCTTTTTTTTTTTTTAATATAAAGAGAGTTCCTGGGATTGGAACTTCATGAAGATGGAGATGACGAGCTCTCTGTCCCTAGCGTTGCTCATAATCAAGAAACTTGTAACTCTATTAGGATCTTTGAGCTATTTACTCGCTATTGCCCTCTCTGCTGCTCAGAAGTTCAGGTCTCTGTCCCCAGAACGGATGCCCAAAGGGTAGATGGGACAGTTAAGTGGCTCTTAGCAGAAATGGCAGATACTCTAAAGGTCACAGGACTCTCTGCTACTGCCTAACTGTGACCTCAAATCCTTCTCAACAAAATGCCGTTAGAACTGGCGTGCAGGTGAAGTCTATTTGTTCTCTCTGCTTAAGGGCAGACCTGGTGTGCTCTTATTATCTATACATAGCCCTCTATACATAGCCCTCTACATTCAGTTCTATACATAGCCCTCTACATTCTTTTTTTGGTGATGCTTGGGTTGGGATTCTGTAAATTGTGCTTTGCAAGTTGGATTACTGGTACTCTAGAAGGACACCGAAAAGCTGGAGGAGGAAGAGACTTTCTCTTCCTTCCCATTTTCTGTGGCTTCCTGCTTTCTTTCTGTAGTGGCAGCTGATCCAGTTTGCAGTGTTTCTGACAATCAGAAACAGCCTCCCGGTATGTTCCTCAGAGATTAATGGCATCTTTCAGCCAGTGTGCCCCTCGGAGGTCTGAATTTCAGCTGCATGGGGCTACTCTTCCAGACTCTAAGTATTAATTATTCCAACGTTTTTTGCTTTTATTTCCCATCCTCAGGGGTCGTGGTTCTTCCTGCAATTGCCGCTTCTGTGATGCTTCTGTCTTTTTGTCTTTCTGGTTACTTTCAACGTCTTCCCTAGTTGGGAAGTTCTTCATTTTTTTTGTTGTTGTTCAAATAAGTGGTATGGGTGTTGGTCTCTTGATTCTTTTTTCACATCTCCCGTCAACACTAACTAACGTCCATCTTCCTTACATTCTTTTTCCCCCTTCTGTCACCGGTAATCCTGCGATTTGCTAATCCCTGCTTCCACGTTAGCTGATAAATAAGATTTAGTATGAGCCGCTGCAGCTGGTGGCGGCCGTTGTGCACTGAGAACTCTAGAGGGCGCCCTTCGCATTCGTAATCAACATTTATGCATTTAGGACCATTTTCCCGCAGTTATGGAATAGAAGGCATTTTAAAATTTACACTGAGCTAGTGATGTTTTAGCCTGTAATTGATTAAGGGCTAATTGTGTTTGACTTGGTTCACGACAGCTGTAAGGGACTTTCCCATCTAATCCTGTGCCTTCATTTTCAAGAGCAAGAAATTTAAGCCTCAGAAATGATGGAGCTGGCATCAGGCTTCCTGGTGACTAGGAGCTGAAATTAGAACTCAATACATTAGACTCAGATGGCATAACCACAAGAGAAAGAGCAGAACACAAACTCACCCTTTCACTTTAAGGCGAAAGGCCAGATTCAAACATCATTATAGAATATAAAACAATATAAAATATAAATTATAGAATATAAAATATAAAACAATATAATTATAGATTATAAAAAACAATAAATTATAGAATATAAAACAATATAAAATATAAAACGGGAATAGAATGCAGCTTCTTTAAGGAATCCACAAGAACTCATGATTTGACAATTGTAGAAGAAAAGGAAAGAATGTTTTGATATCTTTTCCACATATTTTTAAAAAACAGTCAAAGTGAAAATTATTTATGTGGATGATAAATAACATATTGCAAAGTGTATTCTATGGCAAGGCAGTTTCCTTCTTTGACCAGGCTGCAAGCTAGAAAAGTCAGCTTTGATTTCTCCCTTCTCTGTCAAGAATGTTAACAAGTTTGTTAAAAAAACAAGTTCCCAAAACTAAATTAATAACTTATCGAAAATGAGCCAAATATTTTCTTCTGTTTTCTAGCTAGGCAGCATCTCTGTCTTACTTTTTAAAATCAATCTTAACCTTATTTTATTTTGTGTACTACTTGTTTCAAAACAAAGTCAATTTTATTTTATACAAACAACTGAACAGTTAATACTAAAATAAGACCATTTCCAAAATCTTTTTTTTTTTAATCAGTGTTAATAAAACCACAGTGTGTTATATTCAGTTTAAGATTATTGTCCACATGGAAATCTTTAGACAATCCATTCAATTCTGGAACACAGGGTTAGAGGGAGGATTCTTCTGCAAACTAATTTTGTAAAATAAGAATTATGAAAGTGACTGGAAAAGAGGGACGTGTTACTTCCTCCAAATCCTCTTAATGAATAGATAATCAAGGCTTTCCTTGAAGGACTTAATTTTTTGGTGGGGGAGGTGTACACACTTGAAAATGGAGCAAAACGTGGGAATTTATCTATACCATAGATCATATTTGTTTGTAAATAAAATTGCAAGATACTGAAATTTTGCCTATGCCCAATGAATTTTTAGGACCTTAAAGCGCTTCACATATTATACAGCCATAGGTCAATGTTCTGTGTTGGTCGTTCAATCGTTTCATCAAATACTTATTAAACGCACACGGTATGCTGGGCCCTGTGCTCCTTGTCCACCTCCACAGTCACTTCTCTTACAAGATTCTATTTTAGACCAAATGCGGTCCCTTCCTCTACCTGCTCAAGTCTGAAATTGAATGGAAAACATGAACTGTGGATACTAAAGAAAATGTATTCATTTGTTCTTAACAAGTAAATGAGTGTCCTATAGCCAAATAAGATGAATGCCCTGTCTGAAGTGTATTTATCCAGTTTGTTCCTGGATATGTTTTCTGCTGGCCACAATAAATATATCATAACACAGTCGTTTTTATACATTGCTATTTGGAGTTCATTTTCTCAAATTTGTTCAAGTTTGTTGTCTCAAAATTGTGCTTTGTGAAAGTCAACATACAGGATCTTGGATTTTCCTTTATTTGGAGTTCATCCTTCACCGTGGCCCCGGAGCACTTAGGCTGACTAATACTCTCAGTTTCCTGGTGCTGTATGTGTGAGCGTGGTAGCGGCAGGAGGTAATTAAGATCACGGGGGTGGAATCCTGCAGCTCTGCATTTGAGTCTGTCCCTTCCAGACGGTGACATTCAGGAGGTTACTGAATCTCTCTGGACTTCACTTTTCACAGAAGGGGACTAAAAGAAGCTACTTTATAGGGTTATTGTGAGGACTAAAAATAATACGTTTTAAGCACCTCTAACAAAACAGTTTATCAGTAAATAAGAGGTATTCTTATCCTTTAATTAGAAATGTTCTCCAGCCTCAGCTTTTTGGCAGGTTTTTTTTTGGGGGGGGGAGGGTGGAAGAGGTGTTCTTACGAACACATGTTCATAGAACATGGTGAATATATGTTGAGTTGAATCCCTTCGCTGACTTTCTGTGTAAGGAAACTTCAGTAGTCCCCATCTCACAGATGATTCCAATTTGTTTGCAGCTTGCTGGTCAATACAGAAAATGTGCTCCCACTCAGGGCTACTCCTTTCCAGAATACTCTCAGATCCAAAGTTCCATACTGATATTTCATTTTTCGCCACTCTTTCTGGGGAGAAGACATTCCAACCATTTCAATAACGCCCATATGATCTCAACATTTAGACTTCATTTTTCATAATTCATCAATGATAGAGTAAGAGTATTAAAAAATGTCAACTTTTAGTAACCAGATTAGTAAAACCATAAAACCAGCTGCCTGACTTAATTTTGATGTGATACAAGGTTCTAAGCATTTATTCTATGATGTTAAAATACTGACATTCTTGAAATTTTTATGACAAAAATATTGTCCATCAGAATTTATGACAAAAAAGTTTTGACCCAATGTAAGATTTGAAGCCATATTTATCTGTCTTCATTAATTAAGATGGAGACATTTTGTAATAAAGTGTTTTGAGAGAGAGAGAGAGTGTGTGTGTATGTCTGACCTGGGAGGGGGAGAGAGAGAATCTTCAGTAGGCTTCACGCCCAAAGTGGGGCTCAATCTCACCACCCTGAGATGATGACCTGAGCTGAAATCAAGAGTCAGATACCTAGTTAATCAACTGAACCACCCAGGTACCCCAAGGTTTTTGTTTTCAAAACTCAAGTCTGACACACCCTCATCTCCCCTCTGATGCGATAG
The DNA here is from genome assembly GCA_004023965.1 of Spilogale gracilis. Taxonomy (NCBI): domain Eukaryota; kingdom Metazoa; phylum Chordata; class Mammalia; order Carnivora; family Mephitidae; genus Spilogale; species Spilogale gracilis. The sequence continues at coordinate 44,326 of PITA01012110.1, read as the reverse complement.
GGCTGTGGGCAAGGCCAGCGACACACCCAGACACCTCTGAAGAACAGCCCCCCCCCCCCATTCCACTGTTTTGCCTTTTATCTGGCCAAATTGTCAGAAAAAAAAAATCGTTTAAGTTGTATAATTTTACTAAGGAAAATTATCTTTTGTCTTGAAAGGTTATCAATCTACTGATCTTAACTGTGTATCCCAAAAGGTGTCCCATGGTTTCTAGGGGATTCAGAGGAAGGGACCAGATGGATAATGGGGACAGGGAAGTGACACAAGTGGAGAAATTAAAACACACACATTCTCCCACAAGCTGAACATCTGCTCATTGTAACACATGATAAACTGCTGTGTCATTCTTAAAGACAGATTCCTTACATAGCAGCTCATGGCAGGGTGTCATTTTTGAACTTATTTGGAGGAAAATAACTTTTTATTACAGTTTTTTTCTTTATCTTTTTTTTAAAGATTTAAGGCACTTTGAAAAACTGTATTTAGGTTTGTGCTAAGAAGGAAAATTACCTTCCAGCCAGTCACTGAGAATCATGACCATAATCTGCAGGGAATGACTTTTAAACAGAAAGGGAAATAAACCAGAACTCAAGTCATAATTTAAATGAGTCTAATATTACTTTAATGCATTCTTTAGATTCCCTTTGTCTGGTGGAACTAGCCAAGAATGAGAAGTAATGCTTTCTAGCTTGTCTGTTGTATCCACAGCCCATCCAAAAAGTTATTTACAGAAAGGGTACTGCCTGACTCAAATGTGGGTCCCAGTGTCACCGACCTGGGTCCAAATAGCTTTTATTTTAAAATAGGAGAGCTGGGCTAGAATGATCAACATCTGTTTCTTCCCAGGCTCATACTCTTCTCAACACTTATGTCTAAAACAGTAGAAGGGAGTAGTTAACACCTTGAGCTTTGAGGACAGAAGGACAGCTGCCGAGCCAGCTCTGCCCCCGAATGGTGGTGTGACCTTGAATAAGGAACTTCATCTTTTTGAGCCTCTGTCCCTTCATCTGTCAAATGTGAATACAAACAGGAGCCACTTTGCAGGGCATTTGCGAAATAGCATCTACAGGGCACGGAGGTGGTCACAAAGAAGGTGCTGACAAATACTTATTAGTGCCAGGACCTCATTTCAAGGACATGTGGGTGGCCTTTTGGGGCTAGCTAGACTACTAGAAATGTCTAAGGCTTACCCGAGGTCATGATGCCCTGTATAAAAGTGTGGAGTCGGTCTGCCTAGGTGCATCCTTCTCTCCCTCTTAATGAGCCATGTGACCTTATGCAAGTCACTTAAACTTTTGTGCTCTAGTTTTTACAACCTTAAAATGTGAATTATAATTCTGTACACCTTAGGGGATTGGACTCAAGGTTAAATGAGTTTCTATTCTTAAAGCGTTTAGTATAATATCTGACATGCATTAGGTCTTACATGAGTATAGTTATTTTAATTATTATTTTTTTTTATTATGGAAGCCAGGCCACCAATATATTCAGTTTAACTCAGGAATGGATATTCCGAAAGTGGCTTCCGTGAGAAAGAGGAAAGGAAGAAGTCCTTCACTACTATACAGTTCCTCTTTGTCTAATCCTCTTCAGGCTCTGTGAGAATTCACATTATGTGCAGGAGAGCATAACTTAGACACTCCTTTTCTAGGAAGTTTCCTTTTCTATGCCTCCGGGAGCTCTTAGCACCTTATGACTTGCGAGGCTGTAGTATCATCACACATACTGGTCTTTAAGTCCCTCCTTCATGTCCATCAGCCACAGATAAGACAATTGCTCATTTGCTGAGAACCTGTACCTGCACTGGAGCAATGCAAAAACACTTTTTTTTTTTTTTAAAGACTTTATTTATCTGACAGAGAGAAACACAGCCAGAGAGGGAACACAAGCAGGGGGAGTGAGAGAGGGAGAAGCAGGCTTCCCGCCGAGCAGGGAGCCCAATGCGGGGCTCGATCCCAGGTCTCCAGGATCATGACCTGAGCTGAAGGCAGTCGCTTAACCAACTGAGCCACCCAGGCGCCCCGCAAAAACACTTTAAGGGCAAGAGAATGCAGGATATGAAATGGCTCATTTTAAGAGATGAGGAAATGCCAGAGTTTGCAACAGGACTTAGCCAGAGAAGCTAGGGACTTTGAACCTCAGTAAATTAAGTGGGGAACCTGTAATGTACCCTGTCTTGGGTTAGCCACTCTAGTAATAATCCCTGGTTCTTCCTCTTTTTCCCTTTAGTTTTGCTGAATATCCATTACCCGCTGATTTTGGTTTATTATTTTGGTCAGAGTAGGGTGGAGTTAAGAGTCTATTACCTGGGAGCACCTGGGTGGCTCAGTTGGTTAAGCGACTGCCTTCGGCTCAGGTCTTGATCCCAGAGACCCAGGATCGAGCCCCACATCGGGCTCCCTGCTTGGCGGGAAGCCTACTTCTCCCTCTCTCACTCCCCCTGCTTGTGTTCCCTCTCTGGCTGTGTTTCTCTCTGTCAAATAAATAAAATCTTTAAAAAAAAAAAAAAAAGAGTCTATTACCCGGCCTTCATCACCACCTGGAATAGCTCTGCTGCTGTTGTTAAGTCCTGTGCCTCATCTTTTGCTCTTTCTGACCTCTGGTTGTAGGAGATGGGAGTTTATGTGCTGTAAAAGAAGGTCCTCTGCCTTTCACATTTCTGCTGTTGTCTTACACAGTTTCTTTCTCAAGTATATCCATCGTACTCATCAACAGATCTGCAGATCCAAAATCCCTATATTTATTGTTCCGTGAAACTTTCATGTGCAAGAGATACTGGACCCAGCAGTGCCTCCCCATCATGCATGATCCCCTGAGCAAGCTGAACAATTACTGCACCTGTATGCTGGGGCTCTTGTCACTCCACCCACCGCCAGTGAGGGGGTCCTCATTGCTACCCTGCTGTTAGTAATCTAGGGCCAACATTTCTTTCTAGAATCTGCCTCCTTGGGTCACTTTTGGTTTCAACTGTTGTAGGTTGAGTAACCCAGGATATAGTTGTTAGAAATCTCAGAGTTGCATGCAAGCATTATTGGGGAACTTTCAGAAGCAACACCTGGGGGAGGTGAGGGAAGCAAGATTGGTCAGATGAAGAAGTTGAAATGTATAATGCAATTACAATGGAGTACTTAGATGATTCTATAAGGATCTCTGAAAATGGGTTGTCCTTTCAGAGAGGTTCTTCTGTGAAGCAAGAAGACTGGCTTTTTACCCCTACATTAAGCATTCATTGGATGAGGGCTTCCCTGGAGAGGGAATGTGACCTTGATAAGCCTGCTCACTTTGGCCAAGCTCAATTACCGGAGAGCCATCAGTTACCAGCACCAAGCCCCAGCAGCTGGTGCCATGAACCTGAAGGGGCGACATCTGGGTGGTACATTGTAGTATCTAACATGGTAGCAAATAAAATAACTCATGTAAAATGCTTGGTGGAGTTCCTGAGGCTACTAAATTCTCAAAGAATTATGGTGATCACTATCCTTTTTCTGGAAATTGGCTCATGGCTGATGTATGGAATTTCCTGGGTGATTGGGTGAATATGATATGGGTGGTGAATGGTATGGATTTGGGGTGTGGTTAAAGGTCAGGGGGCACAGAGTTTCTGAAGGAACTGGGCCAAAATAATTGCATCTGTGTCTGACCCACCTTCTTTGCTTTTGTCATCACGGACACATATTCCACAAGAGACTTGATTCTCTTCCTCCTCTACCGCATGGTGTGTCTTTTTTTTTTTTTTTTCTTTCAAGAATTTGACTCTCCTAGAGCTTGAAATAGCTTCTTTCCAAATGCAGAAGAAAGCTGTGCCTTTCAGGAGAAATTACAGTGATGTGGCAGAAGTAAATTTACTAAATGCATTTTCCCCTAGTTTGGAATTAAACAAAAAAACCTAGGGCTTTTTTTCAGTTGTGGACAGATTGTTAATATGGTATCTGAGCTAAAATCAATCACTTGCATAGTTAATGATGGTAAATCATGGTCCTCACCTATTTATTGGGAGGGGGACATCAACAGTGCATTAGATCAGAACAAGCTTGGGCATAGGCAGATGGCATCTTTGTCCCCCCAGTACAAAACGTTCCCAATGTAAAACCAACAAACTCTGCTTAAAAACAAGATGTTAAAGTTATTCTAATAGATATTTTGTTAAAGCCTTTCATTCCCAGGTAGACCAGGGCAATTATGGTGCTCTAAAGATTTATAAAATATGACTTTTTGGAAAGAATGCCTAGAACAAAGTTCTGAAGATTCTGTTACTAGGATTTTTTGTTTGGTCTTTTCTAGAGGGTGGGTTTCTGGGCTCTGATGAATTAGCACAACTAAACCCTTTTGCTGATTTTCCAGTCTCTGCCTCATAAAAGTAAGTTTGAATCAACTCAGTGACATTTTTACATGGAACCTGAAAAACGTAATATTGCAAAAGGCTTGCAAGATCTGCAAACCCCACAGGCCTTTCTCTGTGAAGAATATTGAAGTGAACAAGAGGATTTGGAGTGAAACAGATCAAATGTTCTTTCATGTTAGAAGCAAGGGAAGATTTCCAAGCACATGTCTGAGCTTCTCCATGGACACAATATGATTTAATGTTTTATGTTTTGCTTTTTTCCAATAGACTTATTTGAACTTTTCACTGGAGTAGGTAAAGATCATTGATGAAATTTTGAGGGGATGGAGGCCAATGAGATGTGGCCTCGGAACTGTAGAGCATTATAAATGCTAGTTGTTTTTAAGATGAGGAGCGATGTCCTTATGGAGGTTATAATTTAATTAAGCAGATAAAGACAGATCTATATCCAAACAGGACAAATACATACACACATAAAATGATAAAAATAATACAAGACATTTAAAGATGCCCCTTTAGGTTCCATTCTTTATTCTCAGAAATAAGGCAAAATTCCTGTGAGTGAGGCATTTGGGGAGTCTGCACAAAACAAGTGTATCTTTTTTTTTTTTTTTAAGATTTTATTTATTTATTTGAGAGAGAGAAAGAGAGTGAGTGACTGCATGAGAAGGCAGAAGGTCAGAGAGGGAAACAGACTCCCCGCGGAGCCGGGAGCCCGAGGCGGGACTCCATCCTGGATCTCAGGGATCATGATCTGAGCCGAAGGCAGTGGCTTAACCGACCGAGCCACCCAGGCACCCAAAAACAAGCGTGTCTTGAAAGATGGGTAGGATTCCAACTGACAGAGAGGAGGCGGCCCAGCTTTTGTTCCAGAGCTCCTAGGTACCGCAGTGCCATCCGGATTCACAGCACACCTGCTGTACAGTCTCAGAAGGTGTCTTGTGATGGCGTGATGGGGACAGAAGGCCTAGTGGGAGTGCAAAATGGAAACAGGCTCCTTGCAGAAAAGTCTAGTTGCTCCCTAGCACTCAGAAAGCTGCAGTGCACTTGAGTTTTGGGTGAGGACACGGAGATGAGAGGAGATGGGCTGGAGAATGGAAACATGTGATGGAACCTGGTTGCTGACCATCCAGGCGCTCTTGACTCCAGAGAGTTCCCCTCCCCACCTACACGTCCACTTCTGACATTTCTACTTTGGCTCAATGGGGGGCTAGTGACTCTGCTCTCCCTGTCTCAGTAGTGCTTCTGCCCTGTCTTCAGAGTGATGGATTAGCTCAGCTGTTCAGCCAGGCCCTGGCATGCAAATTGTAAGCCAAAGCTGCCTTAACTGAACTGTTATTATTGAAGTGAGTTTCCCTTCCACAAATGTAATAAAAATAGCGGCTAGAATCACGTCCCATGAATAGGAACTGAGTGAGATTTTTGTTAGGTGGGTTTAATAAAAAATGTGGACTTTCTCTTTATCTCCTTTTGCAACAACTGACTGATTCATATTATGATTGCATCCAAATCCCTCCACTTTACCATTCCCCAATTACAGACATGAAGGTGCTTTTCTATTGCTAGTTTATTGGCGTGACATTGCAATCTTTCATTTAGAAAACTCACAGTCTGTATGCCTAACAAGTATATCCAAAGCTCCTGGGATTTTTCTTCCACGAACAGTAATGTTCTTCCCTGCAGAAGCCTTGGCCTTGGCAATCACCTGCCCAGAGACCTGAATAAATGAATAATATGTACTTTAAAGAGAAAGCAATGTCTTGAAGAAAAACTGTAAACTAAATCAGTATTTAGGATCTTATATCATAGGTTTGTATATTTTTCTTCTTGACTCAATTCAATGAAATTGGCATAAAATAAATTCACCAAAAAATTAAGTTTTAAACTCAAGGCAAGTGGCTGCTCAGGGACTGAAAGTCAAGAATTTGTATAGGTTGTGCTCCTGAGAATCTTCGAGAGAGTGGCCGTTCTCCTTGACATTGCTTTGCAAGAGACAAAGATGTTATCTGTGCATGACACAGCTGGACTTGGAGACTGTGTGATGAACTTTCCTGGGTGCCCTTTGTTAAAGCAAACCAACTCTCCTTTCCCAGAATTCCTCATCTGTCTAGAAAGCCCACACATATAACCAAGCATCTAACTGAAAGTGTGCAAAAACAAGTATAAGCAAGATCTTAGCAAGAGCTCTTGGCCATTGATACCTAGACAGATGACTTTGAATATGTGTCCCTTCTTTAAAAAACATGAGAATGACAAAAACAACCCACAATAAGAAAACAACCTATTAAAAAATGGGCCCAGACCTTAACAGATGCCTTACCAGAGAAGATGTCCCAGATGGCAAATAAGAATATGAAAAGAGGCTGTCCATTCATGTCATCAAGGAACTGCAAATTAAGATGACGGGATAGCACTACATACCTGTAAGAATGGCCAAAATCTGGAACACTGATGACAGCAGATACTGGGGAGGACGTGAGGCAATAAGAAATCTTCTCCCTGGCTCGTGGGAGTGTAAAATGTTGTAGCCACTTTGGAAGACAGTTTGGTGATTTCTTATAAAACTAAACCTACTCTTCCCATAGGATCCAGTAATCAGGCTCCTTAGTATTTATCCAAAGGAGTTGAAAAATTACGTCTTCACAAAAACCTGCACATAGATGTTTATAAAATCTTAATCATAATTGCCCAAACTTGGAAGCAACGAAGATGCTGGTTGGTGAATAGATAAATAAACCATAATACATCTGGACAATGGAGTATTATTCAGTGTTGAAAAGAAATAAACTACCAAGCCATGAAAAGACACGAAGGAGCCTTAACGCACATTGCTAAATGAAAGAAGCCTGAAAAGGCTATATATTATATGATTTCAACTATAAGACATTCTGAAAAAGGTAAAATTATGGAAACTAAAAATATCTGTGGTTGCCAGGAATTAAGGGAGATGGGGAGCGATGATCAGATGGAACGCAGAGGATTTTTAGGACAGTGAAAGTAAGCGGTATAATACCACAATATTGGATACACATCAATCTACATTTGCCCAAACCCATAAAATATACAACAGCAGGGATGAGCCCTAATAGAAGCTGCAGGTTTTGGGTGATTAAGAGATTTCTGTACAGCTTCATCAGTAGTAACCACTGTACCAATCTGGTGGCGGATGCTGAAATGGGAAAGGTTATGCATGTGTGGGGGCAAATGGTACATGGAAAGTTTCTGTACCATTCTCTCAATTTTGCTGTGAACCTAAAACTGCTATTAAAAAAAAAGCCTTAGTAAAAAACAAACAAACAAAAACCACATATAAAATTCCATGGCTTGTTGTGGCCCTTCTCAATATTTCTGTAAATATCTAGGGGTCTGATTTCTGTGTTCTCTGCTGCCTCTTGGGCTCTAGACAGATCTGGACCTAAAGTTCAGTCCCTTCACTGATTTCTCATCGACCTCCCACCCACACTCCCAATTCACACGAACACACATGATTTCTTAGAGTGGAGGTCACATCCCACATCATAGAGCAAACAAAGCAGTCTATTTCTCCTTTCTAAAGACCTTCTTTGGCAACGTCATTGCATAGGACACAGCCCCCAGTCCATTTCCCTTTCTAATCCTTCCAATTCCTTCCCTCTCTTGTTCATTGTCTTCACGTGTGGAACCATGAATTCTTCTCTGTGTCCAAAACAGAGGCCGATGGTCCTTTTCTCTGACGGTCCTTTCTTCCTCAGTGCAGCGTGATTCCCAGGTCGTTGGATCCCATCGTGCACCAAACACTTGTCTTCCCCTTCACGTATTTCTTTCCCTCAATGGAATCCTGGCATGTGTTGTTAGGCTAAAACACGGCCCCTGTGTTTCACACCAGCACTGCTGTGGGGGTGCAGGTGCGGGTGGTGAGGAGCTGCTCCCCGCAGCTGTGGGCATTCCAGAGTGGATTAGCCAGCTTGCCTCAGCCTGGATGGAAGGAAGGACACACTGTGGCAGAGGCAAGGGGAAGGCTCTGTTGGTGTCATCGGCTCATCACATGCCAGCAGAGACCTGACCTTAGTCCCGATGAATCGGTTGCAGTCACAGAAGTCAGCAGCAGCCCTGCCCTTCATTCAAAGAGCCAGCAGCACCATTTGCGGGGAAACGACACCCCAGACTGCAGGAACTGGCCACTTTTCTTCTACCACTGGGAGACAGTGGGGATGTGTGAAACCAGGGTGTGCGGAGACGGAGGACAGGGATTTCCTGGAGGAGACACAAATACGGAAAGTTATATTCAAACTGTTGAAATCCAGGCATTTGAGCCCTCAAGCACCCTATGAAGGGTTGGAGTCAAAATCCCGTCTGTCGCTCCCTTGCCAGGTGACCCGAGATAAATGGCTGTGTCCTCGGTTGTTCGAGTAATGAAGCTGGTTACCTGTCCCATGTTCATTGAAGATACTTAACCCTGTTCTTAGCACACAGAAAAGGCTCAGCGAATGGCAGTGGTTAACTTGATAATTAGACAATTCGTGCTGGAAAGGAACCAGTGTCAAGTTGAACCCCTGAATTTGCTGGAGTCTGGTTGTTAGTATTGCCTTTGTGCGCCCTTACCCCTCACGCACGGCAGCACGTCCTTGAGCTCATTTACCAGCAGGGCAAGTTCTAGGCCAACGCCCTGACAATTACCTTCTTATTACACGAATCCATTTTCCTGCTCTCTTCTTTGAAACATATTGAAAGCAAAACCGGACAGGCTCAATTTTTCTATTCTTGATTTGATACTAGTGACCGATGCCCTTTTCTTTCCTTTTATTTTTCTTACAAACAGTATCCTCTTCCTTCTGGGCTCTTCACCAGGTGGTCAACATGAAGCTCTCTGAGAGGAGAACACAGCAACCATGACAACAGCCTCCCCCAGCTGGATGTCCTGGATTGAGAGTGTTGGGAGAGTTGGTGCAGGAGGCTCTCCATCTCCGGCAGGCTGCCAACCATCCCCCGAAATCCTAGAACAATTCCTACATACCAGTATGCTGGTGTCCAAACCACATTCCCTAGATTGCCTCTTATTTTTAGGAATGACTCCAAAATACCCCCCCCCATATGTTTTAATAGCCTGGTGCAGAAAATACTGTCAATAAATTTACCCATCACCTAGTCCCACCAATACTGTCCCATAGAAGCTGGAGTCCCCGAAAACTGACAGTCACTATGCAGCTCTGTCCTCATGCCCTGCATGAAACCAGGGAGCCCAGACCTCACTAGAGAAACGTGCATCATGGACACGTCGGCCCTTTCCCTACACACGTATTCTGAGTGTAAACGGCCCACTCTAGAATTCTTCTGCCCTAAGTACTAAGACTCTGGCGTTGAAAAAAATAATTCATCAGGTGACACCAAATTTCTTCTCTCTACAGAAGAATTTGCTGTTCGTTCCTCAAAATAAATTTTCTTAAGTTTATTAAGGATTATGGTAACATGAAATAAATATTTGCTTATATAGCCATACCACATAGACATAATATGAAGATAATGGGTTTAGTACATAACGTGCCAGACTCCTCAGTAAGTGCTTTGCAGGAAGTGTTTCATTTATTATCACAATCCTATGAAATAAAGACTCCTATTAATGCAATATTTCAGATGTAGAAGCTAGTTCAGATTAGTTGCCCAAGACCAGGCAGGTAAAGACCAGAATTTGAACTTAGATCTGTCTGAGGCCAGAGTCCAAGCCCTTAGTAGGGCATAAAATTCAGTTTATGTTGGATTTTTCAGGGACAGGGATTTTGAATAAAGGAGACCTCTGGACAGGTAGTGAAGGATGCAACTATTGAGGGAAGCAGGGAGGGGGTAGAGCAGGTGGGAGATAAAGATAGGCTGTTTAGAAAGTAAGTAGCACCATCCTCTCTACAAATCCTTGTCAGTGTGGCCTCCTTAAAGGTAGGCTAGATTCCTAAAACTTAGCTGAGAAGAGCAGCCAGCCAGTAAATACATGCTCTTTGAATAATGATCCAGCCTGTCCCCCACCCCTCCTAACCCACCCCACTCTAACAGGGGAAGCCTGTGAGAACACATCACCATCCAGTTGTTTCCTTGAGCATGAAGGCCACTCATATCTGGTGAGTGAAGATTTTCAAAGATTTTCAAACTGTAAGCATACACACAAGGACATACACGTACATTTGCACATGAGAACAAGAAAACTGGGGAGACTGGAATAAGATCAGTTAATGAATAACTGAATGGGATGTCAATATCCTGGTTGTGACAGTATGCTACAGTGTGGTACAATGTTACCATTGGGGAAACTAGGCAAAGGATACAAGAATCTCAGCATTGTTTCGCACAGCATGTGTGAATCTACAATTATTTTAAAGATTTTTTCCATTAAAAAAAACCTTAAACCTTAATGACAGTACTGGAGGCTGGCTTGGATTCTCTCCCTCAGCTCTATGGTGCTGCAAATTGCAGAGTCTAAAGTTGAGTGTGATGAACTTTATTTACATCCGCAACCCGGATGATGGCTTGCCCCACACATTTGTCGCTGGGGAACACACAGGCTTCTAAGCCTGACTCCACCTATTTGAGAAAGAAAACTTCCCTACCATTAATAGCCCCTGACCAGGAGCAACTTTCCTGGTGCCTATAGCCCCCCACCCAGGGCCAACAATCTTCCCTGCTAGGGTTCCCTTGAGGGCACACACATTGTATGTGGGTGTGCTTTTAGTTCTCTGGTTGTGGTAAGATGCTGTACTCATCAACTACTGTATTTACTTATTACAAGGAACACAGCTGTGAAATGGACGAATAGATGAGTTGCAGGTTTCTGTATCCAATGTGTCACCTGTAATTGAAAAATTATCGGATGATCCATCTGCTTCCTGTCATGCCTGCCTCAATTTTCTTCACTCTCCGTGGTACTTAAGAACAATTGGCATTTTTTAATACTAATTACTCTCCAACAAAAGCTCTGTTAAAATTGATTGGCCTTGCGATACAATTTTGCCAACACTTAACATACTGTGTTATTCTTTTTAATATATTGAAGTCTGACTGTGATGAATGGTGGTTAGTAGTTTTCATTTCATCATGTTAATACTACTGAGATTTCACTGTATTTGTATTTTATGGACTGTGCTGAAAATCATATATAATAGGTGTAAGAATAATCTGATCTATTATCTCTGCAGTAATTCTTGATAGGAAGACAGAAAAAATTCATATAGGTTACATCTCTCTGCTGATATGATTCAGAGATAAAGGTTGAAACAGATAATAATCTTTGGGAAAAAATTAACTATAATTGTACCAATTTCTCCCCATGACTTGTTGTAATTGTCCCACCATGAGATAGCACATGTCATTGCAAAAAACTAATTTTTTTTACACTTTTTAAGAATTTTAATTTTAACCCTTTCCTGCTCAAGAGGAAACATTGGCTTTTCTTTAGCCCCTCCATCCAGGACAATATTTGCAGCACTTTGGAAAGTGGGGGGTGGGGGGGCGGTCAACATTTTTAAAAGTGTCTTAATTGGTTATGCTTATAACAATAATTACAAAGGAAATCTATTTAAAGCGTTAAAAATATAAGATATAGATTTTTTAAAAAGAAATCACTACACTCTTAATACACACAGAGAAAAAGCAGTAACACTGAGGTTTTTCCTACCAGACTTTTACAATATACATTACACACTGTAAACCACTGCAATACCATAATGGTTTTTTGTTTTATTTTGTTTTGTACCTCTTTCTTTTTCTATTAACAATTTGTGGAGCGAGCATCTCTCCATGTCAATGAATATACATCATTGTTGTCATTTCTAATGGTGGCCTGTCCATTTGTTATTTAAGCACCTCATATCGCTGACATCTTCGTTCTTCTGGTCCTGCCAGCACTTTTGATTCACGTTTGCTTTGTTTCTGATAGCTTCCTCCAGGCCCAGAGCACGGAGACCTGGGAGCAGGCCATTCTCACCTGGAGGAGGGCTCTGCCTGGGCCGGGATTATTTTCCCCATTTCTAGAATTTGCTTTGTTTAATACAGGGAAAAAAAAGAAAATATCTCAGATTTGGCTAAGGATTTTGATTTTCTAACTTGACCTCAGGCTCTTTGTTTGCCCTCTTTGTGGCTATAGGGCTGGGTGCCTGGACTGGCCCAGAGCCTTCTAGCTCCCAGCAGCCCCTGCGACAGACCCTCTTTCATGGACCTCTCTTTCTTCTCTTATGTGTAGCTGACCCAGCAGCTGGTGGGAAGTTTTATACAGGCTCTTATTTCACAGGTTTGGGAGAAAACAAATAAACAAAATCTTGTAACCAAAGGGATTTCTGAGGTTCCAGGGTGGCTCAGTCAGTTAAGCATCTGCCTTCGACTCCAGTCATGATCCCGGGGTCCTGGGATTGAGTCCTGTGTCGGGTTCTCTGTTTGGTGGGGAGCCTGCTTCTCCCTCTCTCTCTGCCCCTCTGCCTGCTTGTGCTCTCCCTCTCTCTCAAATAAGTAAATAAAATCCCCCAAACTCCAAAAGGAATTCTACTTTTTTTTACTGTGGTAACTTTTAACATGAGCTTTACTCCTTTCACAAAATTTTCAGTGTACAATGCAGTATTGTTAAGGATGATGTAGAGCAGGTCTTTGGGACTGAGTCCTCTTATATAACGGAAACTGTGTACCTGGTAAGTAGCATTTTCCCATTTGCCCCTCTCCCACAGATGAATGGATAAGGAAAATATGACATCTACATACCATGGTGTATTATTTAGCTTCAAAGGAGAAGGAAATTCTGCCCTATGGGACAAGCTGGGCGAATCTTGAGGCCATAATGCTCAGTGGGACAAGCCAGTCACAGAAAACATATATTCTGTGATGCCGCTTACATGAGGTATCTAACAGGGTCCACTTTCTGAAGAACATGACAGAAAATTGGGGCACCTGGGTGGCTCAGTCCATTAAGCAGCTGCCTTCGGCTTAGGTCTTGATCTCAGGGTCCTGGGATCAAGTCCCGCATGGGGCTCCCTGCTCAGGGGGAGTCTGGTTCTCCCTTTGTCCCTCCCCTCATCCCACCCCCATGTCATGTTTTGTCTCTCTGTCTCAAATAAATGGAGTCTTTTTTTTTTTTTTTTTAGATTTTTAAATTTTATTTGACAGAGAGAAACACAGCCAGAGAGGGAACACAAGCAGGGGGAGTGAGAGAGGGAGAAGCAGGCTTCCCGCCAAGCAGGGAGCTCGATGTAGGACTTGATCCCGGGTCTCCGGGATCATGACCTGAGCCGAAGGCAGTCGCTTAATCAACTGAGCCACCCAGGTGCCCCAATAAATGGAGTCTTAAAAAAAAAAAAGAATACGACAGAAAATTACTTCTAAAGTGGAAATCTTGGGATGCCTGGGTGGTTCTGTTGGTTAAGCCACTGACTTCAGCTCAGGTCATGATCTTGGAGTCTGGGGTCGAGTCACATTAGGCTCCCAGCTCCACAGAGAGTCTGCTTCTCCCTCTGACCTTCTCCCCTCTCATGCTCTCTCTCACTCACTCTCTCTCTCAAATAAATAAATAAAATCTTAAAAAAAAAATCAAAGTGGAAATCTCTACCCTCTGCCTCCTCTCTCTCCCTTTAAGAATTCTTGCAAAGGGAAAAAAATAAAGGCAAGGCTAGGTAGTTTGATTACATTTCTTCCATATCAATGCTCATCTTGCAGTAAGAGCAGTGGGAAGACAGACCATCTCTCTGAGGTACCGCCTGATTCCTGGAAAATGAGCCTGGAGACCCCATCCACGGGGATGTCCTGGGCTCTCCACAGTCCCTCCATCCAGTGCTGTCCCTGCTTAACTGACCCCTCTTCACGGCCAGCTTGCTTGGCCAACATTGCCCTTACTCAGACATCTGAGAATCTCAAATGCATCAACTTAATATTGACCACCAGCTTTGACAAGGAGCTTTCCTTCCAGAACTTGGAAGGTGGCTGTGCTTTCAACAAAGCCCTTACCTTATAGTTTAATTATAGTTTAATTCCGAGTATATACTCTGTTGAAACCTAGAAGCCACTATACACATGCTAAGAGTGAAGTCCTGGTTTTTTCTTGTTTGTCCAGCCTAGAATTCCTATCGTCTCCTGCCCGGGACGACCGTGGCCTGTGTCTCTGAGTCCTGTGGACCAGATCCACACCACTGGGCTTATTTATATATGTTGAGCCCCGGCTTGTATTCCATTCCTGCCTGCCTTGTTTCTGCCCCAGCTCTAGCCCCATGTTTTACTCTGGCTGTACCTGTACCAGGGAGATAGAAACAGAGGCTCCAGAGGTAGAGAAGAACAATAGAAAACCCCAAATTTAGAGCTAAATGTTTTACTTAGAGGAAGTAAAACACAAGTTAGTGCTGTGGAAATGAAATGGTTGTTCAGTCCTGCCTGTCCTCTTTATTAAAGGTCAGAGTATAGTTTCCATATATAACACAAGAAAAAGAAAACATAACAAGTGAGAAGACAGGGTCTCACTTTGTACTTAAAAAAGGCTCCACCCACACCTAGGCCAATGTCCGTCAATTCTGTCTGATGTTTATGAAATACATAGCAGCTAAAAAGAACTCAAACTCTCACAAAGAGGAGTTTTTGTCATCCAAACACGTGTTTCTCCAAAATTCCCTCTCTGCTTCCAGATTTAAAAATCCGTTTGGGGCACGCATACAAAAAAAAAAAAATAATAATAATAATTACCGTGTTAAGATGGTAATTTGGAGAGCGTCAGCTGTGTAATTGAAGAGCTGCTTCTCATGCATTTGCACGGGGCCTCTGAACTCTTGAATGCAAGTCACCGCCAATTTCGGACATGAGGTTTGATGTTTCAAAGCAAAAACTAGGATAAATTTTTCATCACAGAAATGAAGTGGGGTTACTTTTCCCTCTCACTCCCACGTTTCCCTTTCTCTTCTCGGCTTCTGGGCCCCGAACCCCTGGAAGGCATTCCTCCGAGGGTCTTGCTCAGCCACGGCGCATGTGCGGGCGTGAGAGCCTCCTGGGCATTCTCGCAGCTGGGCCGGGAGCAGGCGGGCGGCAGCTGAGCCCGGAGCAGACCGGCCTGCTTTTGGACCTGCAGCACCAGGCTGGCGGTCTCCTGGCCAGGCTTACATCTCCCTGAGGCCACGGGGGAGGTTTTGACTCTTTCTCTTGCTTCAGGGCTATCGCAGACAACAGGGTGCCCTGTGCAAGCTTTAAATCAGGACGAAGACTGACCAGGTGATCCGTGTGCTCTCTCAGCTCAGGTCAGACCCTAAACCTGTGCTGTACTTTGCTCCAAGCACAAACTTTTCTTTCTCAGCATCTGTGATCTCTTGGAAGGGTTGGGTTGATTTGGGTGCCAGAAACAGCCCGGTTTACAGGAACACATTAACTATCTTCCAGAGCGAGCAGAGGAGAGGTGGGTCCAGGGTCATCCAGCCGCAGCGCCTTTCCGTATCCCAGCTCCAGTTTCTCCTGTCCCAGCTCTGTGACATGTTGGCTTGTCCACAGGCCATTGCTCCTGTGGTCACATGCTGATATGACAGCAACTTTTCAGAGAAGTTGGATTCTCTCTTCCCATGTATTTCTCTTTAATAGCAGACACTTTTCTAGGGAGATCCTTCCATCTGCCTCTTTGGTCCACACTTCAACTAATCCCTGGGCCTCTTTGGTCCACACTTCAACTAATCCCTGGGAAGAACAAGCTCGGCTGTGGGATTGGGCTGAAGGTAACCAGTCTGTGCTCCCTCAATCACTGCAGAGGGGTGAACACACGGGATTGATTCGTGGGTAGGCAGACAAGCATGTTGATGATTCTTTTTGGACTTAGTTTTCTTAATTTCCCTACTGAGACCTAACACCTTTCCTCTAAATATGGGGTGGTGGGAAATCTAATTCAACAAATATTTACTCTGTTCCACTTAGTATTGAGCACTGTGCTAGTCCCTATAAGGTGTTAAGAGGTAACTAAGACACACTTTTAATCCTTAGGCTGTTTATAATCTCATGAAGAACCTAAGATAATTCATATAATATAAAATGAGGCTTATTATATTTAAAGCCACATGAGAGTTGAAGCTACTTTGGCAATTGTACTTGGTCAGGATTAGAACCAGTTCATCCTGGGCTGGTCCTTTAAGTAAATCCCTGCTCCTCAGGGCAAGTTTAAATCTGGGCTATTAACTAGGGGCTTGGGTAGGGTTGAACTCACCAGCTCTCACCCATGGATTCTCTTAGGGCAACTGGAGATGTTGCTAGAGCAGCTTCAAGAGGGAAAAGATACACCATTTATTGAGAACCAGTCATAAAACAGACCTTTTCATAGGCTTTACCTCATTTACCCAAATTAGAGACAGTTAATATTATTCCCACAGTGGCAGGTGAGGAAACATTCAGAAGAGGTAAGTAGCTCATCCAACTTACCACAAGGCCATTTCAGGCTATCTGGAATCAAGACCAGGATTTCTCTTTTGGAGACCTTGAGTTTTCTAGCTCTTAGAGACTAAATAATCTAGGACTCTCCCAGGGTCATAGAAGTTTATAGGCAGAAAGCCTATTGGTGATTAGCAGGAATGTCTTAAAGTAATCAGCCAGAATGCTAGAAAAAGAACAGAGTATATGCTTTAGTTTTTACATTAAGTCACGATGATCTATAATTTATTTTAATTTTTAATTATTTTTTAAAGATTTTATTTATTTGAGACAGTGGGAATGAGAGAGAGATTAAGAGAATGAATGGGAGGAAGGGCAGAGGAAGAATCAGACTCCCTGTCTGGATGGGGGGAATGAATCCGGCTCCCTGGGATCATGACCTGAGCCAAAGACAGATGCTTAACTGACTGAGCCACCCAGGCACCCCTACGTTAGTGGTCCTTTTCCTCAAAAAACTTAGATTCTAGCTGTGATTTCATACCAAATAATAAAAAGAGTGTGGGAAGAAGGTAAGACTGTGTTGAGGAAATGAATGCTGTCTGCTCTAAGAATTGGCTTCTTTATCTGACTTCTCTTTCTTTGCCTGCAGAAGTTGAATGCCGTTCTGAATGACTATGTTAGCCTATGTTATCCAGAACATAGGTGTTCAGACTCAGTGAGCAGGAAAGGGGAAGGATATTACAGATGCAAAACAAGGAGCCTAGGTGACCTTTGGAAAAACAACATCTGAATCAACACTTCCTTTCCCTATTTATTCCCCGTCTCTTCTGTACAACTGATTTTTCTTATTGTCTGCAGGTTGTGCTTTTCATATGAACATTTGTTGTAAAGCACTGAAAATATGAGCATCATGAAAGGATAGAAAAGAAATTAACTGAAAAAAGGAAGTACTATAGAAGTGAGAAGTACTGAAAAAAACCAGAAAGATTTTGCTTTGTAAAACTTTAAATCTTATTTCATTTAATTACAAGGCAGACTGGGAAAAATAGTTCCAGTAAATATTGTCAGAAGATTATTATACTTACATTCTAAGAGCTTGTCCAAACGGATAAATGAGACCTTGATAAATAATATGATTAAAACATTCAAAAGAGGATATTAAATTGTTAAACATGTAAAAAGAATGATCAGTATTTTAAGAAATGCTAATTAAAGTGGTCATGAAATATCACTTTTAGCGGCACCTGGGTGGCTCAGTTGGTTAAGTGACTGCCTTCGGCTCGGGTCATGATCCCGGAGACCCAGGATTGAGTCCCACATCGAGCTCCCTGCTCCGCAGGAAGCCTGCTTCTCCCTCTCTCACTCCCCCTGCTTGTGTTCCCTCTCTGGCTGTGTTTCTCTCTGTCAAATAAATAAAATCTTAAAAAAAAAAAAAAAAGAAATATCACTTTTACCAGTCAACTGGCCAAGATTTTTTTTTTAATAAATGAAAATGACCAGTGCTGGGCTGCAGCTGACCCTCACCCACTGCTGAGAGTCTGCCCCCTTTCAAGAAAGTCCTTGGACAATTTGGATCCAAGTGTTGAATGTATCCAAAGTCTTTGACTTGATAGTATGCTAATTAAGATATCAGGTCTAGAAAAAGCAAAACAAAACAAGAAGTCCTAAGTATGGGATGATCTTTAAGCAAAAGGTATTTTCAGCCCACATTTTCAAATTTAGAAATTTGTTTAAATAGAGGATATATGATAAATAATGTGAAAGAAGTTCTTAGGGAACATATGTTATTCTTGTTATGCTAAAATAGTAATTAACACAAGGGGTATAGATCTAAGCTGTCACATCAGGACTCTGCCCTGTGTTCAGAGAGCTTGCTGACCTGTTGGCTAGTGCAGGTCACACACTGGCATGACTTTGAGAGCAACAGAAAAGCGAAGGGTCAACAAGAGGAGGTGTGACAGAGTGGACACATGTTCTATGGGGGTACAGCACAGATGCAATTTAGAATAACTGGGGTTAATCATGAGTCTTCCTTCCCTCACTTATTTATATTTTTAAATTAGAGAACCAAGGCAAGTTTGGTGCAGAAAAATTGGACAATGCAGAAAAAGTAAAGACTACTCGAACTGCTCCAGACTGCAATTCACCTCTTGATTTGTCTTTTTTTTCTTTAGCAAAGATATCTAGGATTAGGAAGAATGGGATCTGAGAAAGAGCTACTGGGATTCATGAGAGTAAGACCAAGTGGGTTTTTAAAAAATACAACATTCAATCAGACTTTGTACCAGGGAAACTCAAGGCCCTATCACTGCCAGTTTTCTTGTCATTGCCAGGGAATGATAACAACCATGCGGTCTTCATTACAGGTCATTGAGGGGATTCAATGACAGAAGAACTTGTATGGATTGGGTACAGATGTCATAACAAGATACCACAGATAGAGGGGCTCGAACAACAGGAGTATATGTCCTCACAGTTCTGGAGGCTGGGAGTCGGGGTGTTGGCAGGCTTGATCTCCTTCACGGTCTCCCTCCTTGCTTGCATATGGCTGCCTCCTTGCCAGGTCCTCACATGTTTGCCCCTTGCTCTGTTGTCTGAGACCAAACCTTTTTATAGAAGTACATCAGTCATATAGATTGAGGTCCACTTCACTTTAAATTAATTGCTTCCTTAAAGGCCCTATGTCTAAATGCATTCACATTTGAGGTATTGGGGTGAGGCCTTCAATACATGAATTTTGTGGGGATATAATTAAGCCCATGACAATGATATATACATTTAGTCTCCTGCCTCCTTCACAAAAGGACTTTTTAATTGGCTATTATTTTTATTAGATAGAACCATGCTTTTCTACCATATGACATTTTATAGCACTTGTGGGGGCTCATTTTCCTTTTTCTAAGCAGCAGAATTCCTGCCATGTGGTGCATTCTTTTACGTTTGGGAGACCCCTGATTGAGCAAATTTATTTATGTTACCACGTTTCAGTTAACATCTATTCATTAACATCTAAAGAATTTATGCATGGCAGAAAATTTCGGGGAAGACTGAGCTGTACTTATAATATAGATTGAAACTAGAGACCAAAAAAAAAAAAAAAAAAAAAAAAAAAAAAGAAGAAGAAGAAAAGAAAAGAAAAGCTCTGTACTTAGTTGTGGTTTTTAATTTCAAAAGGGTGACCACTGAAGAAACAATACTTGGAAAGAGAGAACGTAGGTGCTTAGCCTTTTCCACTGCATGCCCTAGCTCTCTACTTCCTCCCTCCCCTTTCCATTTGAAGAAGCTGATTATCTATAAAATGGATGTCAAATGAACTCCCTAGAGAAGAGTCAGCATCTCTCTAAATCTACTTACATACGCCTTTCTTGCAGTAGTCAAGTAAAATTGAATTTGTGTTAATGTCTTTCCTCCCTAATCCCTGCTGATCAAAAGATTCTATTTCAGAGAGGTGGGAGGGGGAAATTATTAATCAGATTATTTGCATATTTCAATCATTTTTAGAAATCCAGTTGATTTCACAGACTAACAATAAGAATCACTGAATCCATCCCTTCAACTAATGCTCTCAGTGTCATTTATTAGAGAAATAAAACCTGATATTCTTTCTTTTAATGTGTAAGTAACCATTGGGGCATAAGTGAATTTGCTGTGGGCTGTGTTTAATAATTATACATCATTGAACGCTCAGTATTTTGTTGGTTTGAGGTTAAGGTCTAATCATTTTTGTTATTTTATATTGTTTTGGGCCACATTAATTAGAGTTTACCTTGCCATTAGCTAGCTGTAATCACATCTAGTCAAGGGGGGAACTAAGGGGCACAAATTCTGAATCTGAACCCTTGGATGCTGGTGAGGAGTGCATGTGGTCTGTGGACTGTGGGCTCTATTCTGACAACTCCTGATCCCCTGTCAGAGTAACTTGCACTTACACTGTTTGAATGGTTGCTGGTGTCTTCAGTGAATGTGTTGACATTTGTTCACTCTCAGCAGTGCCTGATGAAAGAAATGTAACCCTTGCTCTTTTTCCTAGCACACTTCCCATTATGGAGCAGTTTAGTCCTTGAAGTAAGAGTGACCTTACTCTTGTTGATCAACACGCTACTTTAAACCACAACCGATAGCCATGTCTCCCATGCCACCATTATCTTTCATTGTAGGGAAAGCCTTTCTCTCCACTTAAATAAAGACAAACATCTTTTAACCTTAGAGCTGACAGCTAGCTCACCATAAAAACCAATTGTAACCAGTTGTCTGTGGCTAATAAACTGGTGGGTAAGTCATTTTAGATGCTGAAATACTATATTAAAATTTGTAAAGGGGGAGGGGAGACGGACAGGTAGAGAGAGAGAGAGAGACTACCTGATGCATTTGGGTTCTGTGCTGTTACACAAACTGAGGGATGATTCGAACTGGCCCCAGCAGGGATAGCTCCCAGTCTGAAGTGGGCAGAGGCTGTGCATTGGCTGGTGGACACAGAGACCAAAGGAGGACAGAGTACTCGCAACATTAAGATAATTGAACACCCAAGGTGTTTGACACTGTGGATGCTGGACCCTCATTTCATTCATTCAGTGAGTATAACTTGGTGTCTGCACTGTACAGGGAGTAAGTCAGGCAAGAAGGTGGCCACAGTAACTCTCGTGTTCCAGAGAGAGACAAATCAACAGACATCTCGTAAAGTAACCTGGGGATCTCAAATCAGAAGACAGTGAATGCATTGGAAATGATTTGATTTTTCTCTGCTTTCCAACTCTAGACAAGAAAGATATTTTTCAGGGAAGAGGGGATCAGATGATTTTAAAATTTATTCTCCCTACCCCTGGGCATGTGCTTTTCTTTCCTCATCTCTCTCCCTCTCTCTTTCCATATCTCTCTCCCTATTTCTGTCTCTCTCTCTCTCTGCTCCCCTTTCCTCTTATACACTAGAATAACTTCGAGATGTTTGAAATTTACAACAGTAAAATTTAAAAAAACCAATAATTTGAGAGCTCAATATTGCTAACTTTTTGGCCATGGTTTTATGTGTATATGTGTATATATTTTATAAGTATACGCATATTCCCATCTGTTATACACATTATAAATAAATGATCTACTCTTAATGTTAGATAACATTTGAGGGGTTCATATGTGACTAACTCTTTGCTTTCAGTCTGCACACCACTTATGATGTAGGTACTCTTAATATTCTCATTTTATAGATAATGAAGCAGAAGCTCAAAGAGCCTATGTACACCGCTCACTGTCACCCAGCTGGTGGGTGACAGAGCCTGAGATTGGACTCCTGACCATTCAACACTTGGACTCTCAATGCCACCATTCTCTTTAAAACAGAAAACAAACAACAAACAAAACCCTACAAAACTTGCATCACTAAAAATGCGGGAAAGACATAATTTCAGAAATTTTGGAGTTATTTTTAGAAAAACCCACTTGTTTTTATTTTCCTTCTTTCTTTTTTTTTTTTTTAAGATTTTATTTATTTGACAGAGAGATCACAAGTAGGCAGAAAGGCAGGCAGAGAGAGAGGAGGAAGCAGGCTCCCTGCTGAGCAGAGAGCCCGATGTGGGGCCTCGATCCCAGGACTCTGGGATCATGATCTGAGCTGAAGGCAGAGGCTTTAACCCACTGAACCACCCAGGTGCCCTCTTATTTTCCTTATTTCAATGTGGACTGGAGAAAGCTTTGTCAGAGGTTTGCTCTGGCCTACTGACTTGCACTTAGGAATCCTGGCTCCAAGTCTTCGGCAATGGAAAATTTCTTAATCCACATCCCAGGGGACTTTCTAGAGAGTTTAGATCAAGAGTGCATGAGTGTTAGCCATTTTAAGAACACACATGATTGATTTTGTGAATGATCTTCAAATGCATTTACAAAATACCTTAATTTTAACCCCCTACCAGGTGCCAGACGCTATATGAAATTGGGAGACTGAGAAATGATCCTTGGGTGAGGAAAGGTCTTTCCACAGAGTCCAAGACCTTCAGGGATTTGGGAATCACTGGGAATGAACTGCAAAATTTTGCCAGCTTGGGCGATGCTACATCTTCCGCATAGCTTGGAGAAGAAGTTTTCCCAAGCATTCTTAGTCATTTATATAACTCCAAAGAACTAAAAAATCAATGCTCTAGTTTTGGTTACTAATTTAGGATACTGAGCAAGTTGCTTGACTATTTTGGATCTCAGTTTCTCCATAATTGGAGATCAGAATAATTTAATTCCTATCTGACATAATTTAATTTCTCTGACATATGTGGAAAAATGTATATAGGTTAAGATTTTGTAAATCAAAATATATTTGAAATTAACTTAAGAATATGGCAATTTAAAAGAATCCTGGGTTAAATCCTTTTGATGACTGAACACAGTCCTTTACTTTAAAGGCTAATTATACCCAAAAATCTATTTTGAGTCTCAGATTTTTGTGTATTGGATTTCCTAGTGTGAGACATATCTGCATCCTAAAAACTTACATCATGGTTGGGGGAAGGTATAATCGTCCCAGGAAATGCTTTCAATTCTTAAAAATTATGGCTTATGGTTGAAGGAAACATACTTTTGTTTGTTTACTTCTCTAAATTTGAATATTTAAAACTTAAACATATTGAGTACCCAGGGATAGAGTATGTGTTCTCTCTCCTCTCTCTTCTGAGAAAACTTATAGTTTAGTCTGCAATTCTCCTGTATCAGCTCCATTTCCCTTCACTAGATGTTCTCTTCTGATGCCTTATATGTTCTCCCTTCTCAAATATTTAGTATTTTATACTCACTGCTTCCTGAAAATTGTTATTTCTGTTTATTCCCCAAAACCAATATACCTCTAAATTAAGAATAAATGAAAACAGTAAATATTTCATTTCTGCCAATCATGAGGATGGGTGATAGAATGGGTGGGAGATGAAGTAAACTCATGAATTCCCGAAATGATACATAATCACTTCCAGGTAGATAAAGAAACTGTGGAAGAGTTTGTTTTAAATCAGAGCTGTTCTCAGGGAGACAGTCCTAGGTGGCTTTTGGGGCATCAAAATATTTCTACTTCTTAGAAATTTCAAAAGGTATGTCTTTGTTCCTAACGAGATAGATCTGGGGGCCTGGTAGGTGCTGAAGGAACTCACCGTCTCTATTGCTTTCTCATAACTGTTGGCCCATGCGAGGTGCAGCACACACGGTGAGCAACACCTTGTGTTCAGATGGTAATTAAGAGCATTGCACATGGAGTGTTTAGTAATGTGATTCTGTTGACTTTGGCCTACTTCCCATGGTGAATTTCTGTAGAAGACTCATAACTAGATATCATTCAGGAAGAAAATTAAGCACCCAGAGAGTGAGGCTTCTTTCATTGGCTTCAATGACTGAAAATACTAGCGGGAAGGTTTAGTTAAGAAGAGGACAATGGGGTGAAGAGAGTAAGGGAGGAAGTCATCAGGTCTCCTTGAGACAAAACAAGGTTCTAGGGAAAAGCACACTGCCCCCCATTTTCATCATGGACCATTGTTTTCTTCGAGGAATGTTTTGTAGATAGGGAAAAAGGTTTCCCTAAAAAGTCTGTCAAAAGGCGCAGTTACACAGAGACCAAACAGATTCTAAAGTGATGGAATCCTAGAAGATCGGCAGTAGATCAGGCATCACGAGCTCTTCTGCCCAATCCCTCCATCATATGTGAATTTCCGCTCTAATCTGACCTGTATCAACAATGCCAGGACATCTCTGGTGATGGGGGGGTTCACTGCTTCCATGACTGGACAGCTCTAACCATTATGCAGTTATGTCCCTCCTTGAGCAGTTATTAAAGCCCACTTTACTAGACAGCAGGAACACAGTAGTGAATAAAAAACTTGTGGTCTCCACTTTGGGGACCTTAGAATTGAGTGGAAGAGAAAATAAAACCAGCAACTACAATATTGTATTCTTCTTTACTGAGTTCTCATGCCTGTGAATACCATTCACTCACACACAATAAATCTAACCCATCTCCCATAGGACAAATCCATTTGTTGTCTAAAGACAATGATCATATTTCCTTTTACAAACTAAAAACACTCTTATAGCCTTCTTTATTCCTCTCTCCCTCACTGTGAATTAGATAAACCTCATGATTTAGAAGGAGAAACAAACTCCAGCTTTCAATGTAGCACTGCTGCCCAAACATCAGAGATTACATACACAGAGACAAGCAGGCCAATATTTTGTTTTCCTTTCTTGCCTTCTGAAAGTAAAACAAAACTCAGTATGTGAGGAACAGAAGGTGAATTTACTCTTGTGTAAAGATGTTTTACCTTAAGTAGTCTTACTGGAAAATTTGGGTCCCTCTTCCACATCTCCCCTCAACCATTTATTACACTTCATATCCTCAAACTTTTTAAGAAGAAATCTAAAACCTAACAAACCTAAACAAATTAAATGGGACCTATTTTTTTCACATGTAAAATGGATTTCAGTTTTGCCTTATGGAGGTCTTATGTTTCATTATTTTTTAAAAATGTCATCAATGTTTTTGCCTGCTGGGAGCACAGTTTTTTTCTCCTATTTTTCAATCTTATTCAAAACCCCTTACTGCATATTTTATGAGTTATAGCAGCTTTTAGTTATTGCTTTTAAAATTACAAGCTCCAAGACCTATGTTGGCATTCTGCTAAGTGGTCTTTGCACATGTAATGTTGTTGAACATTTACAGAAAGAAATGTAATAAGAGAAATATTTGTGGGATGAATATATACTTGGAAAACATTTAGAAACAGAAATAAGGCTGCATTGAGGGAGCACACTGAGTTCCTCCACATTCTAATTTTATGAGACTTTCTTCCAACTTGGGTGGCTTAGATCAACAGGCTACACCATCATCTCATTTCTCTCCCTTGCCAGTTTTGGGAAATTTATAATTAGAGCCCTGTGAAAAACTGAAATTGGGTGGGTTTCCTTGAAGTCTTCTGTTTTCTCTTTGCCTTTCCCACTGGGGTGCTGTGAACTCCTTGAACTTAGAATGTGTGTCTGCATTGTGAACTATTCCCTTGTAGTTGGGAAGAATGGAGAGTGTTCATGGAAAACAGAGCAAAAATAGCTATGAGTTGGAGAATATTGGGATTTTTAGGAATTCATTTTTAAAGTTTTTTTCCCCTCCAAATAGGTATTTACAGGAAGTCTGAAAAGGGTGATTATGGGAATGAAATGGGATAAGACTTGGGAGATGCTTAGCATAATGTCTGGCACCTCAAAAATGTTCAACAAATGTTAATTATTATTCTTACTAGGTTGGAGACCTACGTATCTTGAGTGTGATTCTTTGTAAAGCCCTCAAAATGATTTGGGAAACAACTTTTTAAGGGGGTCTTAACTGCCTCAGGAAACTTGCAGGAAAGAACACTTCATATGCCTGCATCTAGGATCTAAGTTGAGAGCAATGTCCAAGAACCAGTAATGGTGAGGTGAGCTGAGGTGAGCTGGTGACACTGGGAAGTAAAAGGTAAATTTGATGAGGATTTGATTTTGTCTGTTGTATCTTGAGATAGCTTTGCTCAAAAGCAAATTTCAGAGGGCAGTAAGCCTCATGACCTCTCCAAATCAATTTGGTTTTTGACTTCTTCTAAACAGAGGACCTTAGGGAAAATGATGCAGCTCTATGGGGTCAGAGTAGTAGACCTTCAGGGTCATGAGAGAGAACCACAGCTTAGTTCTAACACTGTCTTCTTTATTTCTTACCCTTCAGAACCCCATCTCATTGCCATGGCCTACCTGAGGAAAGGGGTTCGCTCTTACTATCCCCACCCCATACACACATGAACGGTTGTTTTCAGATGATGCTGTACTCATGTGTATGCTGGCTCTTTATAGCAAAGCTGGAATGGAGGAACTTTTCCTTTTACTTCCATCTCTCACTTCTTCCATTGTCCTCCTCATTTTCCCTGGTGCTACTTTTTGAAAGCCTTAAACCTATTCTCTCACATTGTTCCCAATCTCCCAACTAGGGAAAGCCGTTTGGGCAACCCAACTCAACTACTGTGATTTCATCCCTTTTGGGACAATCCTCAAGTAAGACAATGTTGCCTCAAATTCTGGAACTAAAGGTGATTTTATTTGATACAAAGACATACACATTAATAAAAATAATCATAAAAGCAAATATTCAATGAGATTTATCATGTACTAGATATGGCTCTAAATGTTTTTGTATGTGTTCATTTCATTTAATTCTCATACAAACCCTAAAATTTTGACTCAGAGAGTTTATTTATTTAATATTCTACATCATTCCTGGGAGGATTGACATAGAGATTATTCCTAATCATGAGAGGTGGGTTATAAGTTTAATTTTCAGCTTTCTAATAGCCAATGTAAATAGATTTTGGACCACTGTGATATTTGATCTCCCCCCTATTTTTTTTTCTGAAATGTCTACAGCCCTTCAGAATGGACTATAATGGCTTGACTCCATGCATTTCTATCTAAACACTAAAAGGTGAGTAGCAGTCAAAGGAGAGGCAATATCTTAAAGATATCTCCTTGCCTATAACATGCCATGCTGGAGACAAGTGGGAATTCAAAGCAATAAGTAGGCCAGTGTAGTATGAAAGTAGGAGGTATGGGGCAGCTTAGTTTTGGGCCCACCAGGAGTCCAAATGTCAAAGCTGGTTGTGACAAAGCCTCTCTTGCAGCAGCTCTGGCAACAGAGCATGATATGAAAAGAGCAGGTGAACACCCACCAGATGTCACAGCTACATCTGTGCACACAGGTGGCAACACTACCAACAGCAACATCCTCAAACAGGAGGGCAGTGACAAGTGCATCACAAACGAGAATCACAACCAGACTAATGGCTCTCTTAAATCCAAAACAAAGAAGAATAAGGAGCAAATGCACTAGCCACCTTTTTTTTATTCGTCAAAATCAATCCTTTCTTGTGGTGAGATGCTCTGACCTAGTTAAACCTACAAGTGTCTGTTACTAAATTGAAATATGTGGGTCTTCCCACATTTGTGTATTAATATTATGCATTTTATCATCTCTCAGCAGAAGTCCACTTAGGATATGTTTCTGTAATTAACCCAAACATAAGACAAATGTTGCAGATGTCAAATCAGACCACTTATTCTTTCATTCACTAATTTTGCTTCCTCAATTTATCAGTTCACTGAATGTTCTACTCTTGTATAGATATTAACCATAGTTTCATCTTTAACTACAACATTTTTGTGAGCCCCAGTCCAGTGTTGAATAGGATAATCTATCTTTGAATCAAACTATTGAAAGTAACTCAGACTGTCCAGCCCTAGAATATAAAAAGGAAGTCAATCTGATGGAGTTGCTGGGATCTAGTCTATGTCTTTATTAAGTAGAACTTTAAGTGTTTCAGGCCATGTTCATACCTAGCACAGCTGGTGCTTCTCTTTATATGTTTTCAAAAGCAAAGCTCCTGTCGCATTGCTGGCTGGTTCTCTGAAGCATAAATGGTGCATTCACCATCTGTATGGTTTCTGACATCTCTGCTTTTCCTGGAGATACATTTCTTTTCAGGGGCAAAGGAAAGTAAATCTCCTTAGTTGAGTATTAACAGTGATCAAAGTACAGAGGGTCCTAGAGATCTTGGCAGGCATGGAGCCTTGTTCTGGAGGACCCTGTAGACTGACCCCATACCAGTCTTTCTTCTTAGTTTTGTTGCCACAGCTGTGAGTGTATTTCCTTGTCTGCTTTCAATTTCCATTAAGAAAATATAGTCTAGATATAATGCTGATGGTTCAATTCTGGCTTAGCTGCAAACACAAAAAGTCAATGTCATTGGATAGTGAGACTGTGCGGATATGGAGGTGAGTCTATTGCCTCCCTCACTGAGTTCAACACCAGCAGGAACCCCACTTCTTTGCATATAAATACAATACCGTAATATTTCTGTGAGACAGACATCCCAGAAAGATATGGTGTAATTTCTGCCTGTCCATAAACTTTCCCACTGGACAACACAAAAGTGTATAAAATTATATTTCTATTTCCTTGCCTTTCCATTTTAGAGGTGAAATTTATATTCACTGTCACAGAGAGAAGAAAAATCTTCCAGAACAACAAATATATATATATATGCCCTTTTTTCTTTTTCCTTTTTCCTATCTTCATGGTTTACATAAAAATTAAGTCCCAGGCTATAGCATAACTTCCCTGCTGTCTTGGTCTGATGACTTTTTTTTTTTTTTTCAGAATTTGCACTTCATATACTAAGAGGGTAGTACTCTCCCTGATAGATACCAATCTGGTATCCTGAGCCATTGAGATGTTTGTTCTCTAGTTTTCTGAAATGCCTATAGTTCATTTCCACGACTCAATTCTTATAATGCGCTCATTGTTCAAATTTCCATCTTCCAAGATCACATTTTCGAGGTAATGGCATTAGTCAGAGGAGTTTTTTGGTTAGTGCCCAGGGCAGTGTCTCAACTTCTGCTGCCCCATCTGTTAAGATTGCTCAGGTTTTGCTTCTTACAATGCAGACCTATTCAGAATTCACCATATGCTGAGAAAGAAGTGAGACAAGGTGGGACAGAATTTGGAATTTGGAATCATTTATTTTAGTGAACTTTAGTGAACATTGGACAATCATCATTATAAATCAGTTTTAGGATATTTTGATCATCAATAACAGCACTGATGCATATTCCCCATGAATCCCCATTTTCATACCCTTTCCCTAAACAATAACTAACCTACTTTCTGTCTTGATAACCTTGCCTTTTCTGATGTTTTAAATAAATGGGATCATAAAATATATGGTCTCTTGTGTCTGGTTTCTTTAACCAAGCATATGCTTTTGGGGTTTATCTATGTCATAACATGTATCTGTGGCTTATTCCTTCTAATTGCTGAATAGTATTCCATTGCGTGGACATAGGACTTGGACATTTTGTCTATCCATTCCCCAACTGATCAACACTTAGGCTGCTTCCAGTACTGGATGCTTATGAATAATGCTAAGAACATTTGGTTACAAGTCTTTGTGGGGATGTATGTTTTCATTTTTCTTGGGTAGTTATGGAACTATTTTTTAAAACTACTTTATTGAATTATAATTGGCATACAGTAAACTGAATATATTTAAAGTGTACTGTTTGAAGAGTTCTGATCTGTCAAACCATCACCACAATCAAGGTAATGAACACATCCATCACCCCCAAATACCTCCTCCTGCTACTTTGTAATCTTCCTGTGTACCCTTTCCCCAGCACTACCATCTTCAGATGACCATTGCTTGCTTTCTGTCCCTATAGATAAGTTTTCATCTTCTAGATTTTATGTGAGTGAAATTATAAAGCATATATTCTTTTTTATATGGTTTCATTCACTCCGCAAAATTATTTAGATTTATCCAAGGTGTAGTGTATATCAATAGTTCATTCCTTTTTTTATTGATAAGTAATATTTCATGGTCTGTATAGATGTTGGTTTATCCATTCATCTGTTATGAGTTTTGGGGGTGTTTCCATTTTTTTTCCTATTACAAACAAAGCTACTCTAAACATTCATATTTGTATGATTCCTTCCTCTTGGGTAAATTCCCAGGAATGGGAGGTCTGCATTATATTCTACCTGTATGTTTAACTTTGTAGGAAATTGCTAAATCATTTTCCAAAGTGGTTGTTCCATTTTGTATTCCCATTAGCCATGCATTGAGAGTTTCTACTCCTCTAGATCCTTGCTATCCTGTTATGGTCAGTCTTTTTAATTTTAGCTATTCTAATAAGTGTTAAGTATTACTACACTGCGGTTTTAATTTGTGTTTTTCCAATGACTAATGAAGCTGAGGATCATTTCTTGTGCGTATTTGCCATCTGTGTATCATCTATAGTGAAGTATCTGTTTAAAACTTTTGCCTGTTTAAAAAAATTAGGTTATTTGCTTTCTGAATATTGAATTTTGAGAGTTCTTTATAAATTCTAAATATAAGTCCTTTATCAGACATATGTTTTACAAATATTTTCTTCCAGCCTGTGGCTTGTCATTTTATGAATCCAAAGAAAGTTGGAACAGCTATATTAATATCAGATAAAGTAGATTTCAGAGCTAATAATATTACCAGGTATAAAGAAGTTCATTTCATAATGACAATAGGGTCAATTTATCAAGAGGACATAGCAATTCTAAACATTTATGCCGCTAATAAGAGATATTTAAAATACATGGAGCAAAACTGTTAGAATTGTAAGGAGGAATAGGCACAATAATAGTGGGAGATTTTAATCTGTCCCTCTCAATAATTCATAGAAAAAGTGGGCAGAATACCAGGAGGAATATAGCAGATTTGAATGACAGTATCAACCTATTTCACCTGTTTGATATTTATAGAACACTCCACTCAACAATGTGTAGAAGATATACAATCCTTTCAAGTGTACATGGAAAATTCGCAAGATGGGCCCTACTCTGGCCCCAAAATAAATGTCAATAAGTTTCAAAGTATTTAAGTTATACCACATATTTTCTTTGCCCTCACAACATTGTACATGCACAAATCATGACTTAGGCTGATCACCAGCTCCCAGGGCCTGTGTCCTCTGCAGACCTGGTGTCCATATGTCTTCCATGTGTCCAGCTCACAGGAGGTTCAGATGCATGTAGCTGATTGTTCCCAGGTTGCCCAGATCATATCAAGCTTAAACTAATCTTAACAAACACACTCAGAAGCTTCCACAGTCTTGAAGTTCCATCTAATTGTAGTTCTGTCTTAACTGTTCATTGACCTCATATATAAATTTCAACCACTCTACCCTGGTATGGAGCCAATATACTCATTATAAATTAAGCTCATATCACCTTCAAAAGGCAGGTCTAGTCAATATGCAAAATATTAATATTTTGCATGGAAAAACTGGATTATTTCACTACTTTCATGATGAGATTTAGAATATAATTCTTTTATCTCCAATGTAAGGTAGGTTATTAATGAAGGAAACATGGTATATAATAAAGGGTATGGGCTCTGAAAACCAGCTGCGCTGAGTTCAAATAACAGTATTGAAATTATTAAGAGGCCGTGAGCCAGTCACTAAACTTCCCTGCACCTGATCTTTCTCACTTAAAAATAGGAATTAATAACCACTGAGTCGTGATTTTCCTCTAAGACTTAGTGTCTAGCATAAAACACCAACCTGGGATACAATACATGGTAAATAATGGCTTTTATAGTCAAGTCTTGATTATACAGGGTTTTGTTAATAATGGTAAATAATAAGGAAAAATGTATTTGTTATTTTTTATATACTATGATGACTATATATCAACTATGACATGCATTATTTATATTGACAGCCTATATATGAATTGATATAAAAATATATGCATACATAATTTCAAGTATATATATGCTTTTATTTGTCACATGTTTTATTTTAGGATTCTGCCCCCCTCTTTTTCTTTTACATTTAAAACTTTTGGCCTCCTTCACCCATTTCTCTTTCTTAGCCCCTGCCTCTGGCAATCACCAATCTGTTCTCTTTATCTCTGAGGTTTCTTTTTTTTTTTTGTCTGTTTTAGATTTCATATATAAGAGAGATCATACTGTATTTGTCTTTCTCTGACTTATTTCATTTAGCATAACATTCTTGAGGTCCATCCATGTTGTCACAAATGGCAAGATTTCATTCTCATATATACATGCATATTGTCATTTCTTTATCCATTCATCCATTGATGGGCACCTAGATTGTTTCCATAACTTGGTTGTTGTAAATAATGCTGCCATGAAAATGGAGGTGCATATATGTTTTTGAGTTAGTATTTTCATTTCCTTTAAATAAATACCCATAGGTAGAATTGCTGGATCATATGGTAATTGTATTTTTAGTTTTTTCCACACTGGCTGTACTAATTTACATTCCCACTGACACTGCACAAGAGTTCCTTTCCACCCACATCCTTGCCAACACCTTTTATTTCTTTTCTTTTTTATATTAGACATTCTAACAACCATGAGGTGATATTTCCTTGTTTTGATTTGCATATCCCTGTGGTTAATGAGGTAGAGTATCTTTTCATGCACCCATCGGCCATCTGTATGTCTTCTTTGGAAAAATGTCTATTCAGACCTTCTGCCCATTTTTTAAAAAAGATTAGGCTATTTTTTTGTTTTTTTTTGTTTACTATTGAGTTATAGGAGTTCTTTGTACATTTTGGATATTAACTCCTTATCAGGAGCTAATTGATTAATTGATAGTTGATTTGCACATATTTTCTCCCATTCCATAGGTTGCCTTTTCATTCTGTTGATGGCTTCCTTTGTGTGCAGAAGCTATTTAATATGCTGTTATCCCACTTTTGTTGCTTTTGCTTTTGTTGTCAGATTCAAAAAAATCATCATCAAGACCAATATCAAGAAGCTTGCTGCCTATGTTTCCTTCTAGGAGCTTTATGATTTGAGGTCTTACATTTAAGTCTTTACTCCATTTTGAGTTAATTTTTGTGTATAATGTAAGGTAATGGTCCAGTTTCATTCTTCTTTATGTTGTTGTCTAGTATTTCCAATACCATGTATTGAAGAGGGTATCACTTCCCCATTGTATGTTCTTGGCTCCTTTGTCAGAAATTAATTGATTATACATGCATAGGTTTATTTTTGGGCACTCTAAACTGTTCCATTGATATCTGTGTTTGTTTTTATGCCAATATCATACTGTTTTAATTACTATAAGCTTTGTAATATAGTTTGAAATTAGGCAGCGTGATGCATCCAGCTTTGTGTTTCTTTCTTAAGATTTCTTTGACCATTTGTTTGTTTTGTGTTTGTTTTTGTGGTTCCATACAAATTTTATGGATAAGTGCTTAGTTTAGAAATCATTAGGCATCACTCAGCCCACTAAATTGACTGCTTATAACATTACTACATGCAGGCTATTTTTAAAGATTTTTTTTTTTATTTGACAGAGAGAACCACAGCCAGAGAGGGAACACAAGCAGGGGGAGTGAGAGAGGGAGAAGCAGGCTTCCGCCGAGCAGGGAGCCCAATGTGGGGCTTGATCCCAGCTCACCGGGATCATGACCTGAGCCGAAGGCAGTCGCTTAACCAACTGAGCCACCCAGGTGCCCCAATGCAGGCTATTTTAAAAAAATTAACATATAATGTATTATTTGTTTCAGAGGTACGGATCTGTGATTCATCAGTCTTACACGATTCAGTGTTCACCTTAGCAGTACCCTCCCCAATGCCCATCACCCAGTCACTCCATCCCTTACATGCCCCTCCACTACAGCAACCCTCAGTTTGTTTCCTGAGATTAAAAGTCTCTTATGGTTTGTCTCCCTCTCTGGTTTCATCTTGTTTCGTTTTTTTCCTCCCTTCCCCTATGATCCTCTGTCTTGTTTCTCAAGTTCCTCATGTCAGTGAGAACATAGGATAATTGTTTTTCTCTGAGCATAATACCCTCTAGTTCCATCCATGTCATTGCAAATGACAAGACTTCATGCTTTTTTGATGGCTGCATAATATTCCATGCAATCTATTTTACTCTTAGGAGAAAATGTGTTAGTAGAGATCATATTGTCTAATAGTTAACCTAGGAAATATATAGAGATTTAGACACTGGGTACTTATGAAATTGTTATGTTATTTGGAGAAGAGGAGGGAAACCATTGAGAGAGGGAGGAGAAAATACTCACTGACAAAAACAGGTAGTCCTGTGGTTGACTCTGCTGGTTACTCAGTAAAGCCCGTGTGTCTGCTTTGTGTGTACCAGCTATACTTTATTTCCAGCCTGCTGGGTGGTTAGATGGTGTTATGTGACAGAGTTCTTGCCCATAGAATCTGAGCAGAAGAGCAGTGCCTCAAGTATATGCCCGGTCCATAAAAGTCCTTCAGCATGGCTCTTTATGTTCTTTTCATTTAAAATGGTAGGTCACAGTGAGACTCAGGAGGGTAATGCAAGAATCTTGAGTCCCTGAATCATCACAAGGGAGAAGAGACTCCCACCAATCATGCACACAGTCCTTGGGTTTTTACTTAAGAAGTACTCTGTTACTCTGTTTGACCTTTGACATTTTGGAGTCTATTTATTTCGGCAGGTGGTCTACACTAACTACTGTGATCTGGTATTGTGTTTGGTTACTTGGTCTGCCTAGTAGATTATGCAGAAAACAGAAATAGGTTACTAGGTAACACATAAATATGTTTTCTAAATATCAGTTACAATTAAAACTAAATATATTTGCTTTAAATCTATTTTTGTAATCAATTTTTACCATTTTAGTTTTGTTCTAATCATATTTTGGGTTTATCTATGACCTCTCATTCAGCCTCACCCTAATTAACTAAAAATTATCTGACTTAGAATTTTTGAGAAATACCTAAACAGACAGCTGCATTACTGTCATTTAGAAGGTCCTTGGCCCTTCCCAAAACACCCATCCTCTAAGGCCTGGCTCAAGTCTTCCCTTCCTCCAGAAAGCTTTCTGCATGCTCAGAAAAGTCTCTCCCTCCTCTGAACTAGTTCAGCTCTGAGAAGCTGGACTATCAAGTTCCAAGGCACATGTTGCCCTTTTCTGATAGTTACCTTTTAAATATGCCACTTATCCACTTCTTTTTTTCATCTATATATCCATCCATCCATCCCTCCATCCATCCATCCATCCATCACCATCCATCCACCATCCATCCATCCATCCATCCATCACCATCCACCCACCCATCCATCCACCATCCATCCATCCACCATCCATCCATCCACCATCCATCCATCCATCCACCATCCATCCATCTATCCATCCATCCATCCATCCATCCATCCATCCATCCAAGTACTTACCTTGTTTTAGGGACTGCAGGACACCATGTCTACAGAGATGAATACCACACAGGGCTCTGCAAAAATTCACACTGATAGTGCACATGCAGGAACAGATCTGTGATCAAGCAGTACTCTAAAGTGTAACAAAAATATCATGATAATAGTGTATAAGGAGCACTTTGATGCATTTCGGGAAGAGCAGTGTTGCAATGGCAGTTAGGATACTTGAGTGTTTACATGTGCCAGCCCTTGCTGAGTTTCTTGTGTTCAGTGTCTCATTTAATCCTTGCAGCTATGCTGCGGGGGCCCTGTGAGTTTGTCTGGGCTTCTAACAGAATATCATAGACTGGGTGGCTTATAGGAAACAGAAATTTATTTCTCACATTTCTGGAGGTTGGAAGTCTAAGATCAGGGTGACAGAATGGTTGGATGAGGGTCTTCTTTCAGGTTAAAGCTTTTGTTCTTTCCTCACGTGGTAGAAGGGGTCTTTGGAGTCTCTTTTATAGGAGTACTTATTCATGTGGGCTTTGCCCTTCTGACTGAGTCACCTCCCAAAGACCCAACCTTCTAATACCTACCTTGGAGGTTAGCTTTCAACATATAAATTTTGGGAGGACACATTCAGACTACGGCAGGCATTAAGCCCATTTTACAGTTGAGAAAATGAGGGTGTGGAACATTAGCTTGATTTATCTGAGATCACTTGGTAGATGGGTATCAGGGCCAAGATTAAAACCCTGGCCGCTCTGATTTCTCAAGACCTCTGACCCCTACACTCTCCAGGCCTCCTGTGAAGGATGGGTAGCTGATAACTGAGTGTAGAGGAGAAGGAGTTACCAACAGAAGAAGCTGTATGTGCAGGGCTCAGAGGATGCAAGAGTGTGACAAGTTTTGGGGTTCTGAGAGGGGTAAGAGTCAGGGTGAGGATGGCAGGGGCTAAGGGAGAGTAGGAGGCTGAAACCTGATTTTGAAGGGCCTTGGCATCACCGTTAGGAGTATGAACTGAAGCTAGGGGCAGTGGGAGGCCAGTGGGGACTTTTAATCTGGGGGTAACGATGACTGTTTCCCAGATGACAGGCCCCATGCTACACGTACTAATTACCTGTACTACTACAACCCTGTGAGAGCACTGTTGTTACCCAGAGGTCAGGGAAGGGAAAATTCAAGTACAGAAAAGTCAACTAGTGTGCCCAAGGTCATTATGTGAGAGTGGCAGAGGCAGCAGTCTCAATGTAAGTCCACTTTCTTAACCACTCTCCTCTAGAAAGCCTCTCATCTTCTGTGATTTAGAAATGCTCCTGTCTGGCAGAGCCTAGTAAGACAAGACTAAGATCAAGGACAAATTTAGGATGCTGATGTAATTAATACCCAGGATAAGAGACAATGAAGCTCTGAACACTGGTTATTTATGGAGAGGAAAAGAGGTGGTGCACAGGCACAGTTTCCTAAATGTCTGCATTTCCCCCTTCTGTGGCACAAAAATGATAATGGATTCCCCTGGTCCCTTCCCTGCTATAAGACTAGTTTCCTTACCTTTTAAAAATATATTTATTTATTTTAGAAAGAGAGGGAGAGAGAAAGAGACTGCTTGCACCTGTGGGGGGAGGAGCAGAGGGAGAGGGAGAAGGAGAGAAGACTCCCCGCTGATCATGGAGCCCAGGCTTGATCCCATGAACCTGAGATCATGACTTGAGCCTAAATCAGGAGTAATATAGCTAGCTGAATGAGCCACCCAGGCACCCCTGGTTTTGAGGAGCAGAGCTGGAACAGAGGAGCAGAACTGGAAAAATGGGGAACATCTACTTACCAAGTAAGACTGTTGCTCCCCTCTCTTTGGCTCCAAACTTAGCTTGCAGGCCACGTACTTCCTCCATGAATAATGTGCATTCCTCCTTCCCTTGGTTGACCTCTGAATCATAGTTCTTTTTCTGCAAAGGCTTATAGAGATTTTTTAAGAATTATAAAGATGTTCAATTATTTATGCTGAAGATCCTTCCTACCATCACTTCTTCTAGGAGAAAAATGCCTGCACTTTCTCCAAGTCTCAGAGAAAAACAGCTTCTTATTTTGGAGATTTTTCTGATCATCTGTAGTGAGTTACAATTATCCTGTTTTGTGTCTCCTGAAACCTATGCCTGGCCTCAGGGAGGCATTAGCTTTTTGCAGAAGCCCTAAAGCACCACCAGACCTGTTCAGGCAGAACTTTCACTGCTGCTGAATTCTGATTGTATTATGACTTCCTCTATGTTTGCAATATCATGTGTAAATAACAATTTACAGTGTTCCTAGAAACACTCTTTGGTGTCCAAGTAAGGTAATCAAAAATGTATCCATAATTTGGTCACCAACATATCTTTTCCTGCTGTGATGATTCAAATTACAAGCCCAGAGAGGACTAGGCACCATGCAGTCCTTAGCACACACTATTTAACTTCTAAAAATGTTGCTATATCCAGCATGTTCCCTCATCCCCATCCTCACAAAAAGTTCTTCTCTTTGTGGTTATTATAGAGGTTAGGGGATGGCTTTTCTTGCTAAACACCCCAGGATGCTTTGGGCAGTGACGAAGTCACAGAAAGATCATGGCATTTGGAAAGTAGATGGAAAATGTTAAGCTAAAGTAGGGCTCTCATCTCAGGCTGAAGATCCAGGGTGTCTATAGGATTCTTGTGTATACCCTGTGCATATTTACCAAAAAGTGCACTTACTTAGGGACACTGAAATTCAGCCTTGTTTCTCTTACCAGCGTCTGAGACCATGAGGCTCCAGCTCCATCAAGCCAGATCAGAAACTTTTACCTAATTTGCAAAAAAGGCACTATATGCACTAACAAAAAAGTCTTAGATCCCTGGCTCCATGTGATGGACTCAATGTTTGTGGCTCCCACTCTCCACATACCTTTGTTGAAGCCTTAACCTCCAAGGTGATGGTATTTGGAGGTGAAGCCTCTGGGGGTTAACTAGATTCAGATGAGGCTATGAGAATGCAGTTGCTATGATGGGATCAGTGCCCTTATTTAAAAAGGAAGAGCAACCAGAGTGCTTGCTCTCTCTCTTTCTGCCATATGGACCCAGCAAGAAGGCAGTGGTCTGCAGGCTGGGAAGCAGTCTCTCACCAGGAACTAAATCTGAAGGTAACTTAATCTTGGTCTTCCAGGCTCCAGAATGGTGAGAAATAAATGTCTATTATTTAAGCCACCCAGTCTATGGTATTTTGTTATAGCATCCTGAGCTGGCCAAGACAGTCCAATTCCCAATTTAACTATGAATTTCCTAAAGTATAACCATGACCCCTTTGGTTACAGGTAGAAAAAAAAAGCTTTGAATTATCTTAAGTGGAAAGGGAAATCTACTTAATGAAAAAAGAAGGTATCTTTTTTTTTTTAAAGATTTTATTTATTTATTTGACAGAGAAAGATCACAAGTAGGCAGAGACAGAGGAGGAAGCAGGCTCCCTGCTGAGCAGAGAGAGCCCAACGTGGGCCTTGATCCTAGGACCTCGATCACATGACCCGAGCCGAAGGCGGAGGCTTCAACCCACTGAGACACCCAGGCACCCTCTTTTTTTTTTTTTTTTTTTTTAGAAAGTATCTTTATAGGGGCTTCAATTGACAATGCATACACTATGTATATCTATGTATAAATTTTCATTCAATAAAAATAAGCAATAAATGAGCTTTACTTAATGGTATGTCTGTTAAACAAATATTAATTAAAAATATTAGGGTAGTAATATTTGAAACAAGTTATAATTCATGGAAAGTAAGATGACTGTGGATAAAAGATGAATAGATAGCTATTTGATAAGGCAGATAGAGCAAATTATTAATTGTAGAAGATAGGTAGTAGTTGTGAGTATTTGCTGTATAATTATTACAAGATTTATATATGTGTAAACACTTTTATCAGAAAATGTTGGACCAAGAGCCCAAGAACAAAGCTATAGCTGGACCTCCATAACAGTAGAACCATCAGGAGATTCTCACTCTCCCTTGGTTATTTCCCTCTATGTGTCATGTCAGTCTACTTTCACTATTACAGAATGGCTTTCTCTGAATGGCCAAAAACATGACTACCAAGACTTCACAGATTTATGTCTTACGGTTTTAGAACCAGAGAGTAGACTGGCCAAATAGTCTTTCCACTTCCAAGTTCAAAGTCCAGGAGAAAAGACTCATTAACCCAGCTTGGGCAAGACTCTCATTCTTGGACCAATCAAATGTGGCCAGTACCAGGGCCATATAAGCAAATGGTTAGAAAACACAAGCTAGGGGCACCTGGGTGGCTCAGTCATTAAGCATCTGCCTTTGGCTCAGGTCATGATCCTGGAGTTTTGGGATCAAGCCCCGTATTGGACTCCTTGCTCAGCAGAAAGCCTGCTTCTTCCTCTCTCAGTTCCCCTGCTTGTGTTCCCTCCATAGCTGTGTTTCTCTCTGCCAAATAAATAAATAAATAAAAATTTTAAAAAAGAAAAAAAAAAAAGAATGTAAGGTAAGATAAACAACCAAGGTGGAGGAGTGTGGAAAAAGTCTTCAAGAGGAATAGAAATGTTTCTCATGGAAGAAGATGGTCTGGAATCAGAGGAAACAATAGTGCCTATTATAATAACATAAAAATAGAAGGGCCCACATCATTCACATGATTGAGTTTGTCTCAAAGCAAAATTTAAACGAGTAGTAGACTATATATACTCAGCCGAAGTCATCAACAAAATGTTCCTGTAGTTATATCCCTCAAACCTAATGTGAACAGTGTTCTCTACATGTGTCCTTCTATTTAAATCCTATCCATGGAGGGCACATGAGTGGCTCAGTAGGTTAAGCATCTGCCTTTGGATCAGGTCATGATTCCAGGATCCTGGGATCCAGCTCTGCATTGGGCTCCCTGCTCAGTGGGAACCTGCTTCTCCCTCTCCCTCTGTCCTCCCCCTACTTGTGCGCCCTCTCTCTCTCTCTCAAATTAATAAATACAATCTTTAAAAATAAAAATAAAAATGAATAAATCCTACTCATAGTCTTTATTTCATATCTCACTTTCCCAAATGTCATGGTCATCTCTAATCTATTTCTTCCTCCCACTGCATTTCCTGATCATAAATAGTTTTGTATGTAGAACTTATCTCTTCTAGATTCTAAGCTCCACAAATATCTTTATAGTCATTGTTACTGTTAACATAAATAATTGACAACCTTTATTGTACTCTCTGCACCTTGTAGCCCAATCCCACATAAACTGTCAGTAATTACATGTTTGGGAAGAGATTTAGGGAAGATGAGGTTTCATATCAGTTATACGAAGTACTTTGAATATTTATACAGGAAGAACAGATAAGTGGTAGGGTTACTGATTTTTTTCATGAAATATAAATGGGTTCCAGGCATCGAGTAATATGTTCATGAGAAATTTCACAATGAAGGCTCAAACCCAAAGTGTTTGTAAAATATGTGACTGTGCTTTTTGCTGTGAAAAGAGTGAGGACACAACTACCTTCTCTACTTAGGGAAATTTCACCAAAAAAAAAAAAAAAGTTCAGATGATGTAAATAGAGAGACATTCTTTCTAGAAGGGGATGTACTACTTAACACAGATTCCCAAATCTGAGTCTTGCTAAAGGTTATTAATTTATAGCAGTTGATGATGGACAATTTGAATTTGTGAAAAGTAATAATTACATGGTATGTGATTTGTATGGTATAATTAAAATATAAAAACACTGATCAACAAAGTGTCACCAGAAAATGTTCCATAGACAGCACCCTCTTTAGTTAATGAATTTTGAAAACTTTTCATTTTAGGATGAGAACACTGCTCCCCAATGACTGAGATTATTGTTTGAAGTCACTTCCCTTTTGGAGCACCTGGTAGTTCAGTCAGTTGAGCTTCTGACTCTTGGTTTTGGCTCAGGTCATGATCTTTTGGTCCTGAAATGAAGCCCCAGGTCAAGCCTTGGGGAACTGGCTCTGTGCTCATCATGGAGTCTGAGGAGATTCTCTCTCTCCTTCTGCCCTTCCCCCACTTGTAGGCTAGCCCTCTCTCTCTCTTTCAAAGAAACAAATAAATAGAAACTTAAGAAAAAGGTAACTTCCCTTTTATATGTGTTTTCTATGTGTCTTTGTCATTTTTGATTGAACCCTAAGTGAGTTTCTAACATGGCACTGTCACTTTATAGTTTAAAAGTCCATTCTCAGGCTGAGGTAAACACGTTTTGGGGCTTGCCAGAGATTAGAAGCCTATTGAGTTGTGGGACAAACTAAAAATCAGTATACTCAATTTCTAATACATGAGGCAACTAGTAACCACTGATTTGAATTGGACTAGTTCTAAATCACTAACTTTTAAGGTTGTGCTGTTTTTGTTGTTGTTTGTTTGTTATTGTGTTCTGAGACAGGTAAGTGTGCCCATAGGGTAAAAATTATAAGGATGATACCCTCCTAAATAATTTAGGCTCTTAGGGACAATGCTTATGAGGGATTAGGGACAGGGAACACAGTGAACCCAACCAGCTGATTTTGGTTGAGTTCGACTGCACTGTAATATTTGTGATTTCTTTATTTTTGACTGTTTCAATTAGAAAGATGCCTATTTGTCTATCTTACATGCATAAACACATAGATAGATAAATTTATATAAATGATCATTTT
Source organism: Spilogale gracilis (assembly GCA_004023965.1). Classification (NCBI taxonomy): domain Eukaryota; kingdom Metazoa; phylum Chordata; class Mammalia; order Carnivora; family Mephitidae; genus Spilogale; species Spilogale gracilis. The sequence goes on along the minus strand of PITA01012110.1, from coordinate 2,267 downwards.
ATCATTTTTATCTGGCAAGAGCAGATAATTAGAACTAAATTTATTCTTCGAAGTTTCATTCAGAATCTTTCTTCCTTCCTTTCCATCTGTACTGCTTCTGTAGAGGAATGATTTTTGAGGAAATAAGGTTCACTGTATGCATAAGCCAACGTATTTAGCTGGTGGCTCTGCAGGCCCAATTAACTCCTTTAACAAATAGGATGAAAAGAGGTTATTCTATATGTTTTGAGCCAATTAGGATTGTTTTGGTTGAATGTTCCTTCTTGTAAACCTATTTAGAGTTACTAAAAGGGGCGCCTGGGTGGCTTACTCCTTAAGCGACTGCCTTCGGCTCAGGTCATGATCCTGGAGTCCTGGGATTGAGACCCACATGGGGCTCCCTGTTCCATGGGAAGCTTGCTTCTCCCTCTCTTACTCCCCCTGCTTGTGTTCCCTCTCTAGCTGTGTTTCTCTCTGTCAAATAAATAAATAAAATCTTAAAAAAAATAAATAGGGGTTCCTGGGTGGCTCAGAGGGTTAAGCCTCTGCCTTCAGCTCAGGTCGTGATCTCAGGGTCCTGGGATTGAGTCCCACATCAGGCTCTCTGCTCAACGGGGAACTTGCTTCCCTCTCTTTCTCTGCCTGCCTCTCTGCCTATTTGTGATCTCTCGATCTCTGTCAAATAAATGAATAAAATATTTAAAAATAAATAAATAAATAAAGTTAATAAAACATGGTATTGAAACATACTTAAGAGCAAAATCCAGGGAAAATAGAAGAAATATACTAAGCACAAAGCATTTTGAAGATTATTACCTGTGCCAATGTCTTCATTATTACATAATAAGATGAAGTTTCTTCAATGAGCCACAATATGGCAAAGTGAAGGAACACGGCACTGAGAGCTAGTGGCCCCAAGTCTAAATGTCAATTCTGTGGCTGTAGAGTCTTGAATTTACTTTTCCTAATCTGGAAAGTGGAAATAATAATCCTATTGCTCCAAAGATCCAGTGATATAATGAATACAATGTGCTTTAAAAAGCATGGATTATAAGTTAGAAATTATAAACTGAAGATGGAACACTGGGCGGTCTTTCTAAAAGTATTTAAAATATATACAAGGAGATTTACTTATCTTAATACGAATGTTCCAAAGCAGAAATTTTATATACAAAACCTGAGTTTAATTGAGCTAACCATAAATAATTAGCCCTGTCGTTCACTTGGCCTACTTATACTACAAGTGAAAAAGGACTTTACAAAAAGCAAAAACAAAGCAAAATTATTTGTGCAAAGACAAATAGTTTCTCCAAGTGTTGGACATAGATCAACAGGATAAGTGGGGTGGGCCAGCACCTGCCAAAAGTCTAATGAGTCAGTAATTTTGAGCACTGGTACCAATTACAAAGTCCCAGATCATGGTCAATAGCCTAAGAGCTCACAGTAGTGATGGACCATCCTCTCAACACTTCCCAGTACATGCTATTATCCACAATTCATAGATAAAGTACTGATGCTCAGGAATATTTCAGTTCATGCCCACAGAAAACTGCTAGTCAGTGAAGGAATGAAATTTGAGCCACTTTTTCCTTGGGGAACTAATAATAGTCTGTGTCCTTTTGGTCTTCTGTACTGAACCAAAAAGGTGGGCATTTTTTCCTTTGGAGGAGAGTCAGCCTCCTTCTGGGAAAATTGCTTCTCCTATCTCACCCAGGCCTAATCCAAAGGTTGCTTCTCTGCTTGGCCGCCTGCTTTGCAAAAGTTTCTTCAAGTTCTTCTTCTTCTTTTTTTTTTTTTTTTAATTTCTAGAGTTTATTTTCATTTTTAGAGTTTATTGTGGTATGTCAGAGTTTGGCGTGTGCTCAGCCTACTATTTTGAAATATAAACATCCTATCTTTAAATCAGAAATATTTGCCAACTGGGGACTTTCCTTAAACTTGAACCTGATGTCTTGAATTCCCAAGAAAAATCAATTGTGTAAGTTGGAAGAGCAGCATCAATTATGGTTTCATCTCCTAATGGCCTTATTTCTTATCTAAATACAGGTGGGTGGTAGAGGTTGACCAGTATAAAAGGTATTTGCAATTCATTGCATTGAGTCTCACAAACTCCACTGATTACTTCCGTGAACTTGAATAAATTATTCACTATCTCTGAGCTTCTACTGTTTCTTTTTTATTTTAATTTTTAGTTTTTTTTCCGTGTTCCAAGATTCAGCCCATGCCCCACACCCAGTCTCCATGCAATAGGCGCTCTCAGTACCCACCACCAGGCTCTCCTATCCCCC
>PITA01012109.1:0-63614 GCA_004023965.1 Spilogale gracilis | reverse complement strand
TTTCTTGCCCAGCAGGGAGCCCGATGTGGAGCTCCATCCCAGCACCCTGGGATCATGACCTGAGCTGAAGGCAGACCCTTAACCGACTGAGCCACGCAGATGCCCGTAACTGTTTTGTTTCTTATACAGAACTTGGTGTCCTTCCTGGCTCCATCCTTATGCAGGCATCAGAGGGAATCTTTTTTAAATAGACACAGCACTCCAAAAGCACCAGAGTTAGATTAAAAATAAATTAATCAGGGGCGCCTGAGTGGCTCAGTCGGTGAAGCCTCTGCCTTCAGCTCCCGTCATGATCCCAGGGTCCTGGGATCGAGCCCTGCATCAGGCTCCCTGCACAGCAGAGAGTCTGCTTCTCTCTCTGCCTCTCCCCCTGCTTGTGCTCCCTCTGTCAATTAAATTAATAGGATATTTAAAAAATAAATTAATCATCTTAATCTAGGAAAGCTATAAGGGTATATAGTTTATTTTTTCACATTTTATCTCAGAGTTTTCATATACTTTAGCCTGGTGCCTAAATTAGTAGTTATTCACAGACTCTCAAGTGATGAGATGAGACCCTCCTTGTACTGTAATGGCTCCACTGAGTCAAATGAAAAGCAGCAAATATGTTGGCAAATCATGCTGGAAAATAGACAAGCAGGGAAGAAACTGAGTCAAGCACACCTTGAGGTTAACCAGAAGGTTCACAGCCATAAGAAGACGGAGGCCCCTTGATGTCAGACTTCTCTGAGGCCACACAAGCTGGGTCCAGGTCCAGAGCCAGGACCAGATTTTGGGTGACCCATCTCATTCTAGAGAATCTCTCCCTTCCACCGGTTGCTTTAGATCCCTATTTTCTCTCTCATAATGATCAAAAACTTGGAAAGCAGGGCCTTATGAGGCGTTATTTGTTGAATTATTTATATTCTGGATTTATATTCTGGATTTCTTCTTCAATATGTATTCAACATCAATAATTCTTTCCTTCACTGTATCTCTCTTCTGCCTTTGCTGCTTCTGGGGATACATGAGGTTCTTCTGTCCTGGATCAGAATATTTTCTACTTTACAAAAAGCTCCTAGTTTATAATCTCGTAAGTTTTTAACATGGTAAACTAAGTGATCTGACTTTATCTGTGGTACCTATAATTTTTGGGGGGGTCTCCATCATGGTAGCTGTTAACGTTGTGCCCTTCTGTGCAGAAAGGCCACTGTGATTCCGTGGGGTGAGCTGTTGGGGAGAGCTACTCCTGAAGAATTCATTCATGTTGCAGAGTAGGCCTGAGGAGAGATGGGCAAAGGAGAGAAATTAGAGGCTCCGTCTTGATATAGACTCTGCCACACCTTCCTAGACCCTACGATTCATCTTTCTAGTGTTTTAATGCAGAATGAAATGCAGAGATGTCTTCCTTGGCATTGTGTAACTGGCAACTGTGCCAAGACTTGGTAACTCTCTAGGAACATGGTAGGTAGGGAGAGAGGCTGTGGTTGATTCCAGGCTTCACGGAGGAGAGGTTAAGACATTCCTGGCCCATGCTGGATTTAACACGGAGCTCCGTTGCCATCGCTTCCATGGACGCCACAGCGACAGCAGAACCTCCTGAGACTTCCCACTTTTTAGAGGTGGGACGGCTTTCTAGAAGGCCATTTAAAGAGGGCTGACCCCATATATGATACTTGAATTCAGTGACTCAGGTTTAACATCTTAATCCATTCCCCTGGATTGGCCCCTGGACACAATTTTGCACAGACTACCCTCCATTCCCCAGCTCCACTCCACCCCCACCCCCCGACACTTCCACTGCTCTGCCCTACAGATGTGACCTTCCTTCGGAGCCCAAGCTCTTGTACAGAGCTGAGTCTAGCTGCAGGAGGGGGTGCTAGAGCAGAAGAGTTACAAAGCCCTGGACAGACTGCAGTACTTATTACAACACCTGCCAGGGAACACGTCCACACGGGCAGTTGTCTGTCTCCAACACTTTTGAAATCCTCGCCTTCAAGTGTCCATCAATAGATAAATTGATAAAGACTAGATATGTATATATATATATATATATGTATTTGTGTATATAAAATGCATACCCTTATACATAAATATATTTCATTATATAATATATTCCATTATAATATATATTCCATTATATATGTGTCATATATTTCTGCTATATATATGGAATATATTATGGAATTCCATATATTATATATAAACTGGATTATTACTCTGTCATCAAAAAAGAATGAAATCTTGCTATTTGCAACCACATGGATAGAGCCAGAGAGTACAATGCAAAGTGAAATCAGTCATGGAATGACAAGTACCACATGATTGCATTCATATATGGAATTTAAATACAAAAAAAAAAATGAACAAAAGGAGGGGAAAAAGAGAGAGACGGGGAAACAGACTCTTAACTGTAGAGAGCAAACTGATGGCTTATCCTAGAGGAGGTGGGTGGGGGATGGGTCGAGTAGGCACGGGGATTAAGAAGGACATTTGTTTTGACGAGCACCTGGTCGTCATAGATGGAAATGCTGAGTCACTACATTGTACACCTGAAACTAATATCACACTGTGTTTTGATGATTCTGATAATTAAAATTAAATTTTAATTTAATTAAAATTAAAAACTTAATAAAAAAAACAAAAACAAAAACAAAAAAAACCACCCCCTCTTAGATAGTAAGTTCCATGGCTGACCAGGTCACCTCAAAGAGGTTAAGTTGGTGTTAAGCAGGTTTCTGATCAGAGACTTTTGCACAAGCAATCACGGAAATCCTATGATAACAACATAATTTGAAAACAAATAGTGGCTCTCTCCAATGAGCCAAAGAACAGGAATAGCTAAGAATAAAGAAGAATAAGGGAAAAATGTATAACTGAACAATCTTAGAATAAAACTGACATACAGAAAGCAAAGAAAGGAAAACATTAAAACCTTTTTTGCTTTGTTCAACAAATATTTATTGAGTCTTATTTCTCCTCTTGCACATCCCTCAGGTCTGAATTCAGATGTCGCCTCCTCCTGGAAGACTTCCGGGCCTCAGGCCATCCCCCACAGCAGCCCAGAGCTCATCAAGTTAATGCCAGTCCACTTGACTCGATGACTATGGGAAGGCAGGGCTTCAGGCCAGCCTCCAGGACAGGCATGGCATAACTATGCATTAAATATGTTTTTGCTTGGGGCGCCTGGGTGGCTCAGTTGGTTAAGCGACTGCCTTCGGCTCAGGTCATGATCCCGGAGACCCCGAATCAAGCCCCACTTCGGGCTTCCTGCTCGGCGGGAAGCCTGCTTCTCCCTCTCTCACCCCCCCTGCTTGTGTTCCCTCTCTGGCTGTGTTTCTCTCTGTCAAATAAATAAAATCTTTAAAAATAAATAAATAAATAAATATGTTTTTGCTGAATGAGTAAGAGAATAAATACCATGTTTGAGACATATAGCTAGGGACTAGAAATATAAATGAGAATCCAGTAGAATTCCTCCCCTGGGAGCTCCCAGCCAATGTGGAGAGTGTGTTGAGAATCCGTAACTTCTCCTGGACACATTGCATTGATGACCTGAGTCAGGGCAACACGAGACCACAGGGAATCTGGGAGACCATGAGGAGGAGGGTGGGAAAGTTTATTTTTAACTCCACTCCGGACAGTTAATGCTCTCAGCTTCCCCATTTGCAAGACCAGGGTTTTCTTAGGTCCCTTTCATCACTGAGTCCTACCCTGAAGGAGGAGCAGAAGAATTTTTATATCAGCTGGACTTTGCTGAAAGGAGACAATGGAGCCAGGGGAAACTCTAAATAACCTTTCTGTTGATTTCCCAGCACTATGCTATGTACTGTTCAGAAGCCATTGAAAGTGTTCCTTATGAACTTGATCTTAAGAAATATGTTCTCCAAAGGATATTACTCTTACCACGAGGCCCTCCTGTGTTCCGGGCCTCCTATTATAACATTGCTGGAATAGCGTAAAAGCCTTTCCCATCTACTTTAAATCATACATTCATTCAATAAACATTTACTTAGCATCCACAGTATTTCAGACGCTGTTTACATAAATGTGCCACTACTTTCACCAGAAAAACAAAGAGCATCAGAATTAGATGTAGAAGTCTCAAAAACATCCCCTTCTCCCTGGTGCTGCCCTCGGTCCTGTTTAGCACTCATCTGACTTGAACTCCTTCCTTCCTTTGCCCATCCTCCCCGAAGAAGTGAGAGTGCCCTTTCGTCCTCTGCTCTTACTGCCTAACAAAACAAGAACGGACCTCATAAAACCGTTCATACTAAAATGCAAAGAATTAATAAGTTTGAAGTAGCAGCATTTAAACTGCAAGTGAAACCCTGACTGAGAATGGCACTGGAGAGGTGCAGTTTCAGAATCCGTTGGAAGTAGAGGGCTATCTCTCACATTGCCCGTAGGCCTCTGTGTGTGTATTTAAGAGGCTGCTCACTCACCTGTGGGGGTGTGAGTGAGGGAGTGGTGGAGACTTGGCTTTGCTGTGTTTATTTTGAACTTAGGGGAAGCCAGATTTCTCTTTCGTTTACATTAAGGCTCTGGTTGTTTTATGTTTTATTTCTGGCTGGGAGCGGAGAATTTGGTGACACCACCGGAGTGTTGTCTCCTGGTTCTGTTCTAACTTGTAAATGTTATCTCGTTCTATTCTGTTTTCCACTTTATGTAATAGAACTTCAGTATCTAGATTACCTGAACCATTAACTGGGTTGCAAAACCTTTCCCTTTCCCATGTGAAAGCAGAGAGGAAAATGAGACATGGCTACAGACAGGCACCGTACATACTTAGATTTGTTGTTGTTTAGATTTTATTTATTTATTTGAGAGAGAGAAAGAGAGAACATGAGCAGGAGGAGGGGCAGAGAGAGAAGTAGACTCCCTGCTGAGCAAGGAGCCTGATGCGGGACTCGATCCCAGGACCCCAAGATCATGACCTGAGTTGAAAGCAAACATTTAACTAACTGAGCCACCCAGATGCCCCCATATTTAGTTAGATTTGTGGGATCATTTGCTTCTCACATGTAAAGGGTTCTCTCCTCTCCTCTCCTTTTACTATCGCTCGGCTAGTCACGCTCTTCTCTAAAGTATTACCTGGGCAAGATTTGACGTACAGGGCGTACCCGGAAGCTCTTCCTGGTTTTCGTTACCTGCTTTGTTCAGATTCCCATTTCTTAGGTTTCCCAGTGGTGATTTCTCCATCATCAGCAACCTGGGCTCAGGATTCCTGGCTCCTGTTCTCTACTGGCCGGTGGCATCATGGGTGAGCTCTTCTGGGATAGATGGAAAGTTGGTGCATTTCAAGAACAGGTTGATGGTCCCACCTTTGAATACGCTGATCATCTTCCCTGTTGTCCAAGAGCACTTTATGAAATGGGAAAATGTGGACGACCCTAGAAGAAGTACTTTATGTCAGGATGGACTTTGCAGGCTCCAGATGAATCTAAGGATAGGTTAAAGACTCCGAAAGTGGTTATGGTGGCCTGGGCCTGGGGTTTACCTGGCCTGAGAGCTAAGAAATACACTGTGATAGTTCAGTATTAACTAAGGGCAATTTAAGAGTCTATTTTTACATGTGGGACTTGGTATGATAAATGTCAGCTATAAGAAACTTATTTATAACTCATTATGGAAATTAGAGTACCTGGCTTAAAGAAATAAACAGGACATACTCTAGCAAACTTCTTTTCGTTTGGAAAGAGGTTTGCCCTTTTGAGTAAGTATAAAGGCAGACATTTTCGTATCAGAGTTCCAAAATAAGTTTTTACAATTTCTATTCCTTTTGGATGCAAAGTTCTTTGAAGTAAAAATAAATAGAAATAAGAAGACAGAAAACAAACAGTAAAACGAAAATCATTTCTTGGATTGCTGTAAGCCTTGTGATTCTTTATGAGATAGGAAATGCAAAGAAAAGTTGTGTCTATTTTTTGTTGTCCTATTGAGAAGTGGGCTGTCCATGTTTATTTAAAATTTCCCTTTTGTTTATTTTCTTCTTTCAAAATAGAACAACTTTGAGTAATCTGAAGACGTAGCATCGTCAATGTATTCAGGTAATTTCCAGTGGAAACAGAAGTTGTTACAAAGGAGAAATGGAATAGTTTAGCTTTAACTCATTTGCTTTTGGGGGCTCAGCTTTTCTTTTAATCTATAAAATATACACCATGGCTAAAAGCTCGCCTGAAATCACACACACAAAGAAAAATAATCATCATATTAAACGACATTGTATCTTACTACACAATGAAGCGATCTTCAGGCAGCTGCTAAACAATCAAGCTTTGTGTGGGTGTGAAGGTGGGGGGTGCCTGCCTCGTACATCCACAGAATACACATGCTAATATGAATAAACCGAGAAAACACAACGGGACTAGATGAAGTTCATATGCCAGCCAGTTGACGATCTCCTGTGAGCATCTGAGCACTAACATTCTTACAAAGAGGGAAAATATTCAGACCACGGCAAAGAGAACCAGCTCCTTTTATGAAGTGTATGAAGTGTAGATGGTGTCACCAGATTAGACAACACAGCTTTGTAAAAGTAAACTAAACCATCTGTTGGGCAAAAACCAGTACACAGGCAGGCGTGACCGGGGCTAGTATGTGCAGGGAATGAGAGCATTCAGTGTACTGATTTCCTATTGTCCCAACGTCAGCCTCAAGACACATGACAAAAGAGACGGTCGATTAGGTAGTACCTGCGTGATGGGGGCTGGCTCAGACAACGCAGGAAGGCTGCTGATGAAAAAGATGCTTAGGAAAAATTCCGATAACGTCTCCATAAATGTTCAGGCAGATAAGGTCATTCAAGCACCTGATTCATTGTTGGAGTACCTGACCCCGAGGGAGGACTATGTCCCCGCAGAGCGACCCACACACCGCTGCACGGCGGGAGACAGCGTTTCTCTTCTGCTTCTTAAGGTTATGGCATCAACCGTGGTTTCGGCGACTTTTTTTTTTCCAGTGACCCTGAAAGTCATGACCACAGCTACAGTGACCCGGACTGGCCAACCTGGCAGCTGTCTCTCAAACCTGCACTTTGGCAGCAAAGGTCTGAATGTCTACGTGGCAAACTGCTCCCAATTTTAAAATTAGTTCATGCCGGATCAAATTGTGGGGTCCGGTCAGGGTCACGAACGTGTTGTCGGTCTGCATGGTGGTAAATAACTACGCCTCTGGGGGAAGAGAAGGCACGACCGGAGGTCCGTACTTGGGTGTGTGATGGGACTCGTTCCGTATCTTTGCTGTAGTGGTGGGGCTTTGGCGCATCAGTCCATCTCTCGAAACCCTTGTTTTTTTCATTTGTAAAACGGTAATGACAGCTGCGGGGATCTCACAGCATCGTGTGAGGATTAGCTGAGATGACACCGAAAGCTCTGTGCACCATGCCTGGCGCCTAGCAGATGCCAAGAAGAGTGTTTACTGGGAAGAGCTGAGCAGTCTTTGAGATAAGCCGGGCAGATGAGTTCTTAATGGTGCTAGATGGTGCCAGCAGCCAGTCTGAGAGCCCGGGGCGACTCTTCACGTTTTCCCTGAAATCTACTTGAATCACTAATTGTACAAGCTAGGGCTCTGGGCTACAAAGCAACACAGACCGACTTTAGTCCATTTAAACTGAAAGCACGCAGCTGGTCTGGTAAAGACAGAGCCATGGCTGTCTTGGACCAGACCATGAAGATTGCCCAGTGGACCCCCCTGACACTGAACCCTGAGAATGATCACTAGAACTACTGCCCCCTCCCCTTGAAGGCTGTGACTGACTTCACCTGCTGGCTCCGCCCACATCAGAATGGATTCCTCAGGGACCCTTTTTATCACCATGAACTCCAGCTACAAACCTGGGGTGGGTGAGTTGGACTGGCACCCTTGGAATCCCTCCAAGTCACTCTTTGGGGAAGAAGGGGGCTCTTCTCATTCAGTCTGTCTGCACTACTGCTCCCCTAGGGGCTGCCTGATTCTGCAGTGGGGATCAAGTTCATTCTAGCACATGGCAACTGTGGCTCAAGGAGGGATATCTGAGGACTGACTGGTGGCTGGGCTCTGGATGTTTTAGCCCACCCATCTGTAATGGTCTCAGTCTTCCCTGAAGCTTAGAAAGTAAGAACTCGTGGGTCTCCTTGCAGAAGACATCTAGGGGGTTAAATGACAGAACACACAGTGGGAATAGAAAGCAATGTATGGGAATATGAATATGAGAGAGGACATCACTGGGTTTTAAGAAGGGAAGTCAACCATGTGAACAGGCTCAAAATCCCCAGTGTATCACTGGCTATCCTCACAAGCAGGGGGAGAGCACCTAGGTTGCTGGGAGGTCAGCTCAGAGCACCTTATGCCTTGTTGCATGGCTTCATCATGGATTGTCCCAACCCTGTATACTGATGAGGGTTGAAGAAGCTCCTCGTGCCCCTCCTGGGTGCTCATGGAACTTTTACTTCTACTTAAGCCAGGAAAATCCATGAAAGCTCATCAATGCTTTCCCTACTCCCGGGTCCGTTATGTGGAAAGGAAAGAGTTGCCAACATCAGCTTCTCCAGCTATAACTGGCAGGGGCTAATTTAACGTCATACAAAGTGGTTATACTTTCGCCTCATCCCAGGGCGTAGATTGGAGATAGAGGATAGAATACACAAACATGATTGGGAAAGCCACAAGACAGTGATTTCCAAAGTGGTCTGTGTGCACTTCCTGGCTCATCAGGGCATGGAAGAAGATAGCAGCCTTTGTACTTTTATTCTTGTGTCAAAAGTAAAAAAAAAAAGATGGTTTCTTAACTTTTCACATAGAGACTGACCCATCACCTTCATTTGGTCTGAGTATTGGGGGGTCTTGTGGCTCAAATGCACAGCCCTGACAGGACCCTCACAGGTGCTGGTTACAGCTCATGGGGCACAGCGGTGCACGTCCTAGGAGTCTTGAGCCTGCTGCAGGACTTGATCCCAGGACTCTGGGATCATGACCTGATCCAAAGGAGATGCTTAATCAATTGAGCCACCCAGGCACTCGAGAAACTGACCTTTTCTTTAACCATAAGTCTGTGTCAATAGAAAGCTACCTAGCAGGGTGTTTGGGGGAACAGATAGGGAAGGAATGGATGAAGGGAGTTAACCTTTTGAAAAAGCAAAGCTCAAAAATAAATAATCAGCAGTTACTTATTACCCTCCAAGCAAAGGTGACTTCAAAAATAATAATTGAGGAAGAAACTGGTTTTCAAAAGAGACTATTTTACCCTCAATATTGAAAATATATCCGTACAATTGTTGTAATCACTGTATAGTATAAACACCCTCATATCTTTACCCCTTAAACACTTGGAAAGAAAACTTTCTAAACTGTCCAATTAAATGCCCAAATTCTAAAGTGTAAAAGTTTCTGATTAGTTTGCAATGAAACAGAACAGTTCAAAGTCTTGATTGACATAAGAAAATGGACATTTTTTAGCCGATTTCAATGGACACCTTGATAAAATTGGTAGATAGGATCGAAAAATGAATGTCATGATTTAGCACACCCAATCAATCAAAGTTTCTTCCATTTGGAATGGCGTAACTGAGTATTCCCTGATTCAGCAGTCAAAGATCTTACAGCCAAGAATGAAGATAATATTTTAACTCTATCATAAAGTATTAAAGCATGGAGTACTGGGTGTGGGGCATAAACAATGAATCTTGGAACATTGAAAAAATAAAGTAAAAAAACAACAAAAATAAAAACAAATAAGTATTAGCAAGATTTTCAAAGACTTTTTAAATATCAGCACAGTCAAAAAACCACACAATCATAAGGCAAACTATTGTTTAATACCATTAATAATGTTTAAGATACTCTTTAGTTTAACTTGATTTCATCCTTTCAGAAATCGTCTTTATGTACATTTTATCAAGGATGTATAGAGTGTTGTCTCCCCTCCCCCCTTTTTTTAACTGATAGGGCTATAAGATAAAAAATGTCAGGAGATCTCAGCTTTAGATGCTTTATAAAACTGGAAGAAATCGGATCTCAGCCTATAGGAAAAGGCAAATGGAAGATGGTTTTCTCCTCATCCATTAGAGGCATGTACCATGTAAAGCTAAATTTAAAACCTCAAGGGGTTTATTGAACTTTGCTAATTTTGTGTCTCAAAAAGTTAAAGACAAAGTTTAAAGTATTAACTTGAGAAAATGTAATTTTACATGTGTGTAATTTTATATGTTGAACTATTTTTAAATATGTTCATTATTAAATTTTTTTAAACATTGCCTGAATAAGTGAGGGTCAAAAACAGCTGTTTGTTGTAGATTGAAGATTACAATAAGACAGACCTAATTGACCAACTGAATATAGTCAGAATTTTAGCTTAATTTCTATTTATCTTAAAATACTTATTTTATCTTCTAATTTTGAGACATTTTAAATAATGGTTTAATAAATATCAGAGCTTTTTTTAAAAAAGGATTTTTAGAGCATAAATAATATACTCTAAAGTGGAAATTTGGGGAATGTTTATGCCACATTAACTTTATCCAAAAGATTTATATGTTCTACAGGTTCAGTGAAATCTAGTTAAGCTCACTTAGCTCTTCATATTTAGCATTTTATTTGATTTTAACTACAGAACCTTGTGGAGCTAGTAAAAGTAGCATTTGGGTTTTTGATCTATTTACCTGATTACTTTAGATCCACCAAAACATTGTCACTTCCAACTAGTTTCTTCTTAATCACCATCCACATCTATCTGCTCTTTTCATATAATGTCTCCAAAGACAGCCAAACTGGATAAACCTGAAATATTTGTCCAACTCCTGTCCAACTCCTATGCACAACGTTGAGTTAAAAAGACAATATAGTACAAGATAGTGTCTGTTAGGAATTTCCGATAGTGATTGAACAGTTACTAAAATATCCAACCTATCACGCATCAATAATGAACCAACCATTGTTTCAGTAGTGGGCAAATAAGCAAAGAAGGCAAAATGTTCACTTGAATTGAAACTCAAAGTTGACTATATGTTGACTAACTTGAATTTAAATAAAACCTTGACAAAAAAAAATAAAACTAACAGGGAAAAAAACAACAATCAAAAAAAAAAAACCCAAATGCCCATTTGAGCTGTCATAAACATAGAACATATTCTGCATGAATCATGTTGTAGGTGATTACATGATCGTGTATGAGTTTATTTTGTGTCTATTCGGCAAAATGGAAAAGATAAGCCCTTTCAACAAATACCAATGAACATGGGTCAAGCTGAACAAACTTCAAACAAAATCTGAAGCTTTGTTATTAATGGCTTTAAGAAAATTTAAATGAATTTTTCATATTACTACCTTAAAAACTTTCCACTTAATTTTGACCCTACATTTTCCCGGTCCTTCAGAAATCCGGGACCCTGGCACAGAATTCACTTCCTAGTGAGTACTGGGGAAGTCTTGCCCTAATTGCTTCCAGATGTCACTCCCTAACCCATTCCAGCAACTCTGGAACATATGCACTTGTTTGGGGGAAAGAATAATCCTTTTGAATCAGAATCTGTTTTTCCAATGTTCAGTGTCTGAAACTGAACCATTAAGACTTGGACATTTGATGTGGTCCAAATTGCATCTCTTCTTCATATGTATTTGATGAATGTTAATTAGTTACTTTAGGTTTTGTCTAATGATTTACTTTTAAAAAGAATTTCCCCTAATGTATACTCTCTCAATACAATACCGTATAAAACATACATCTGAAATGTCACATGTGGTTTACTGAAAACAATTATGTTTCTCCATTGAAAGGTTTTCTTCTTTCTTCTTTTCTTTCTTTCTTTTTTTCTTCATAGTTTCACCGACTCTTAAATGTCAAGTAAAAATGCTAGGGAAAAAAATCATTAAATTATTTTCACATGAACCAATAACAAGTTGCCTCAGAAGGAAGACATACAGATGCATCACTGTAGACATACACACGCATAGGCTTATGGGTGTGCTTAGATCTGTATTTTCAGACACCAAATGGCAATCATAAACTCTGAAGATTAAGTCTATTTCAAAAAACAACCCCCCCCCCAAAAAAAAACTATAAAGGGGAAGAAAGCTTTGAAACATGTCTGTAAACCATGTGAATTGCATTTAGGTTTTTCAAAGAGAATTGAAGGCTTTTAATTTCAACAGAAGTAAATTGCTGTCATTATTAATAGCAGACGTGTGGCAATGTTTTTAATTGAGACCAAAAGTGTGGGCTCTTCGTAGCACAAAGATGGTGCAAACTCAGAGGCTGTGAAATATTCAAAAATCAATCTTTAGTCCCCCAGAGGTTTTTTTTTTTATGCCTAAAAATGTAGTGTGCAGCCTTAGAGCTCGAGACATAAGATATTTTGAAGAGTAGTGATAATCTTCTGAGCAGGAAAAGAATGTCTATCATTACAATTAAATGAGGGTAGCCAAGAATCGTGGCTTTTAATGAGAATGAGGGCAAAATCTATGGATTCTTCCAGGCAGGACGCAAACACCTGCTTCTTCGTCGTTCTCTGACATTCTGTCTCCTGGGATTACACACTTCTCGACGACATGGTTTGACTTAGGGAACTAAACATATTTAGTAAGCCTGTTCCCTTCATTAAAGAGTTATTAAAACTGCCCCAAATTTATAAACAGATTGATATACCTGGAAAGAAAGCAACAGAAAGTGGAGAAGCTACCTTTAAAGGGGAGATTGCTATGCCATCCGCAAATAGTTGCAGCTTAGTGTCTAAGTACAAGGACCACTATGGACTGGCCTCCTGGTCGCAGAGAGCAGGGAGTTGGCAAGGCTGATCCGGAGAAAGAGCCCTTGCTCAGGGATGGTTTCTGGAGTCATGGTTCTTCTACTTCAAGGAGCATCAGAATCCCCTGAAGGGCTTGTTGTGACCCAGATTTCCAGGCTCTGCTCCTGTAGGTCTGGAGTGGGGCCTGAGGATATGAGTTTCTGACATGTTCAAAGGGGGTGCCAAACCTGCTACTAGGGTCCCTCCTTTGAGAACTGCTGTCCCAGATGATGAGGTGCTTGGCTGCATTTTGTGGAAGGAGAAAGTGAGGATCATTCCAGGCTTAGAAAGTCTACAGAGTGTGAGGGCCCAGATCGGGAGCCTCTGGGGAGCTACAAGTAGCCCTTAGGGCTATAGAGAAGGGCTCCTGTGGGGATACCAATCCTTCTGTTTGTTCAATGACTGGGAGGTTCCCAGGATATAAGACTAAAACCAGGACAAACCTGGGTGAACCTAGATGGTTGTTTACCTAGGAACGACAGGGGACGAAGCCAGATAGGTGGGCATAATTCATACCCCAATCTTCCCCGGAGCCAAGTCATAGGCCTTTATCTCCAACTGGGAGGCCACATTAGCCCTGAAAAGACCTTCAGTAGAGAATCTCGATACAAGTTTATATTTTAGGAAAGTCACTTCAAAAGTCCGGTGGCTGGTCTTGAGTGAAAGAGGGAACCATGGAAGGTGAGCAGGGAGGAAGATGCTGAGGTGAACTCAGGGATCCAATGAGAGCCAGCATGACCTGAGGCAAGGTGTTTGAGTTGTGAGGGGTAAGGGGGAAAGATGCCGAACATTCTAGCTGAGGGATCACCGGACCCCCTACCCTGGGTTGCAGGCATCGAAGACTGGAGGGTGGCAACCCGGGTTGAGCCTGGGAGCTGAGTGCATGGTGTTGAGCATCGTTTCACAGGTGGTGACAGGAGGCTGTGGCCCAGGCTACCGCGTCCACGGGGCAGGAGCTAGAACCGGGTATTTCCCGACAGCACTTTGCTACCACACTTCTCCACCTCTTTGGTCACTACGAGTGTTTACGCAGTGACTTTGACATCCCCCCTGTTATAGGGCGCCTATCGCCTTCCTTCTTCATGGAGCCCAAGGACAGGAGAGGAAGTGAGAAGCTGTTTTAACACCTGTGCCCAGAACATTCTCTACTCCGCGACTTCCTGTAAGAGAGGAACCTCGCCCCTTCAGGGAACACCATTTCTTATAGTTCATTTGTGGCTTTGTTTTTCCTCCCCCTCTAACCCTGTGCATGCTGGTTCGCTCTAATCTTTGTTCCAAGTTTCAGTGGGGAGGCATGCCCACTCTGGCTTTGTCAGCTTTTGGGTGTACACTGAAGTGACTAATATTGGTTTTTAAATGAATTTCTATGGCTCCAAATTAATCCCTCCTCCATTTTGGCCCCGCTGGGTCATAATGCTTCCAAACACAAGCTTTGTGAACCGTGTTGACACAGTGGGAGTGTTTCAAGACTGAGGAGCACCTTTTACTTAATATCACTGCTAATTGGAAATAAATCCCGAGTTCCAGCGTGAGTCAGAGAGCGTAATAGTTGCTCAGGGCCATTTCTCTACCACTGCTGTGCAAAAAGCCTGCTCAGGGGCCAAGCAGGCTTTTTGCCTTTGGCTAGGGTGAACGAGCTTCAGATCCACAAACAGGTGAGGGTCTTGGAAATGGCTGTGTGTGCAGAGCGACCAGCACGGATCTATCCCCTCCCTGGAACAAAAGGAGACCGGTCCTTGCGACCTAAACAGGCTTTTTTTCTAGTAGCTCTTAGGCTTCTATGCCTTGGCTTATTTCAAGGGGTGTGTCCTACAGTTTCAACAGGGCAAGGCTAGCTGAAGAAAGGGGAATGACTGAAGACTATGAGGTTGATCTTTGGGGCTTGATTACACATTGCCTTTCTCTACAAACACCCCTCCTTTCAAGGCTATGAAGTGCCCTCCTTTCAGTGGACACTCTAACATTTCCTGCCCCTCCCAGGTTACCGTGGGACCCTGCGCAAGTCAGCCCAATTCAGACCATGCCTAATATTTGAGCCTTATGACTACACTCCTTGGGGCCCCTAACTGGCAACTTAAGCCTGGAACATGAGACAGGGACCTCTCAAAAAAGGCTCTAGCAAAAAACTCTTGCCCAAAGGAAATTGCTCATAGTGCCCCCATCTCAAATACATTCTTGCATCCCATCTGTCCCTTAGATCCTCAATTGACTTTGGTTCTCAAACTGACCTCCTTGGCAGACATATGAGTCTTTAGAGTGTCTGCTTTATAGACACCTGTTCCTTGGCCAGTTTTGCTTTCTGCCCACCAGCTCTGCTTTCTCCATCCCCGTTCCCCCAGGCACCTGCTGCTGACCTTGGGTATTGCTTTTACCAGGTAGTCCAGGCTTCCAGCATACCTCTATCATCCCTTTGGGTCTTTCTCTTTCATCTACCAGGAGGTCGATAGGAGATTTGATAATTGAATTCATGAGGTTGAAACTATAGTTGGTAATTCAAAGGGCTGATAATTTTCAATGGGATGGTGTCTTTCTCTGTCCTTCTAGTCATGCAACATAGGCAAGTGTCGTCTCTGCTTCTCTGTGCACATGGGAGCTCCTTTTAAACTGATTATTGGTATACGTAACCCTCTCCCTCCAGATCCACTAATTTTTCACGCCTGGGGCTAATTTATTTTCTTCTAAGAATGACTACCGTATACCTCTTTAAAAATGGTTCATAATTAATATAAAATCTAAGCAATGCAGAAAAATATAAAGAAAGGGAAAGAGAATCTTAAACTTCATCACCAGGATAAGTATTATTAGCGTTATGGAACAAATTCCCAGCGATCTTTCCAGGAACATATACAAATAAAAACATAGCCTCACAACATCGTTTTATGAACATGACATCACGCTGTCCATTCTATTTTTTAAAAAAGAATTAAAAATCATCCTTCTTTAATTAAGCAGAAACATGTAAAGTAAAGGAATTTCAGGAATTCAGATACTTTTTTTTCCCTCCGTGAAAGAGTCTTTCTTGAAGAGATTCTTCTATGGTTGATGAAAAAGATCCAGAAAACATTAAATGACAGGAGGCGTTGTTTGTTTTAAAGTTCATTTCACTTTTAGATGGAATAGGTTCACTTTTGTGAAAAGTGGGATATTTGTGTAATTTTATTCTTCTTCCTGCCTCCTCTCTTAGGTCCCATGTAAGTTTCAGTTTTGTAACATTGATATTTCATTTTGTAACCATGGTTCTCTTTGTAAATGATTCCTTGCTCACCATCAGTTCTTTTTAACAGTGGGCATTCTATTCCTTGTTTCTTTACTTTGATTTCTCACTTAATTGGCTGGATTTCATTCTTAAATGCTTGAAAGGAAAACTTGGCCAGATATCATATTCCTGGGTCATTTTCCTTTAGCATCTTATAAACATTGCTTCACTATTTTTTGGCATTAAATATTAGTCTTTTGTCCATTTAGGCATTGGTTACATCAATACAGAGTTTTTTAAGAAGGACCCTAGGGTGCTATATTCTTGAGTTCTTTCATGTTTGGGAAATTTTTTTAAATTTAATTTTATTTTTTCAGTGTTCCAAGATTCATTGTTTATGCCCCACACCCAGTGCTCCATGCAATACATGCCCTCAATACCCACTACCAGGCTCACCCATCCCCCCATCCCATGTTTGGGACTTTTTGTACTTGAATGACATCTTCGTTGGGTGTAACATTCCTGGATTATGCTTTCCTTCCCTTATAACTTTGCTCCAATGTATTTTGGCTATGAATGTTATTGTGGACAAGTCTGAGGCCTCAGACAGTCTCTAGAAGCTTCTCAGTTTGGATAACTGAAGATTTCTTGATTTTTCCTTGGAAGGTTAATAACAACCAAGATAAGTCTCAACAGTCACAGTTTTTGTATCAATTTTCCGGAAAATGGATGCCAATGGTTAGGAGGTTCCCTCGTCCCTACATTTCAGGAAAATGCATTTCCTGGTGTATCTTTGAATACTTTTAGTTTTCCTTTGCTGACTTTTTTCCTGCAAGGGTACTAACTTTTTATCTATTGCATTCTCTTTATTGTAATTGGTCTTTTTCCTCTCCATTAACTCTGATTATTTGAATCTGTTATTTTATGGCAGTAATTGACTTCTGAATTTAACTATTTTGTTTCTTACTATTTCAAATCTACTTCTTGGTTCCGGAATGGTATTATTTGTATGCTCAATTTATTTCTTCAGTTCTGCAATTCTTGAAACCTCAATCTGTGTTTCTTCCAAATCCTATTTTACTTATTGTTCTCTGGAGTTCTTTGTAATGTTAAAGCAGTGACTTTATGTGCAGAAAAGATTATTTTTGAGTTATTTGGCTTAAAATGAATATTTGATGGGCAAAAATTGCATGTTAAAATACAATTTTGACTTCAAGTTTAATCCACAAATCTGTTCTATCCATAAATACAAAATTCACACAAAAATATGTTTGAATTACTTTCTTCCTATACTTATTTCTCAAAGCCCCATGACTGATACATTTCCATATTCAATAAAAAGGAAGAATTTTGCCTCCTCAGGTGGAGTGGCGTTTTCAGAACCAAAAAACTTTAGGCATCAGTGCTGTTGCTTAGCAACCAGGGATCCGAGTGAAGGATGAGTTTATCCAAGTAGTCAGGCACAGTTGTGAGGGTTGTGCCCCGCAACAGGGTGTCTTCAAGGGAACATTCTAGTAGAAATACAGCCCGTACTCTGCCAAGCCATGGGTATGTCAGACTGGAGGAAGGGCGTTTGCTAACTGTTCTTCCCAAGGGGTTGACCTTTATCTTGTTGCTGCTTTTGTTTGTTTGTTCCTTTTAAGTAATATCTACCCCCAATGTGGGGCTTGAACCCACAAATCCCAAGACCAAGAGTCACCTGGTCTACCCAGTGAGTCGGCCAGGAGCCCCTTGCCTTTTTCTCCCTGGTCCAGCCACAAGGGCACTTTTTTTAATTCATCAATTTGTTCCTTATTGCTCGTGCCTTCTTCTAATTTGTACAAAGGCACCTTACAAGATCAAGGGCGAGGGGTGGCCCCAGACCACAGATGGGTATCGTCTACCTGTCTGATAGCTTTAGGTCAGCAGAGAACTCAAACTCTCACTTTTAGGTGGGATTTAGTTTTACAGCCATCGCCTCCTGCGCTCGCCATTTATGTGTTCTGCTCTGCTCTTCTGTTCAGTGTTCAACTCTGACTTGAATAAGTGGAATTCTGCACCGCACTCATGTCCCTACCAATTTATTTTGTGGCATGATAGACTCTGAACCTTCTACTGCCTCATTGGATTCAGCATTACTTATTTATTTATTTATTTATTTATTTATTTATTTATTTATTCATTCATTCATTCATTCATTCATTTATTCATTTGGCTAGATCGTTGCCATTCCACAGTCCTTTGTTAACATGTGTGTTCTATTTGAGGCATTTCTTCTTTTCCTTTAAGTTATATTTAAATGTCTTTTCTTTCTTTCTTTTTTTTTTTTTAAAGATTTCATTTATTTATTTGACAGAGAAAAACACCGAGAGAGGGAACACAACAAGCAGGGTGAGTGAGAGAGGGAGAAGCAGGCCTCCTGCCGAGCAGGGAGCCTGATGCGGGGCTCGATCCTGGGACTCCAGGATCATGACCTGAGCCGAAGGCAGTCGCTTAACCAACTGAGCCACCCAGGCGCCCCGGAAGTTTGTTGAAGTCTACTGGAAATGTCTTAAAGCCTGAGAGGGAGGGACAGCCATCTTTGGAGCTTGTTTTCCTTCATGATTCTAATAACACTCTTCATAACATAAATAGAAGAATTGAAGATAAGATCTTCACATCACTACTGGTCATATTACTGACCATATCCTACAAAAGCATAGGAAAAGTGCCAAAAGTTTAGAGATGTGAAAATGGCCCCAACTTTCAAAAGAAAGGAGAGATGTTGATGGCAAAACCCAAGAGCAACTTATTCAAGAGTTATGTATGAGTATTTCTTAAACAAAGGAATTAAGAGTTCCATGGGATGCCATCTATGTAGAATGGTAGACAATTCTGAGCAACCCGTCCTAGCAAGTCTTTTAACATTTTGAAGCATCTTTGGGAAAGAAATATATTCTTGCTCTCCAAGCCTTTAAAGGCTCCTCTCGACCTCAAGAGGAAATTGGCACTTTGTTATATGACATAGGAAGCCACAGAGAAAGGACTAGTGTATGTTACCTGTTTAGCTCTCATATCAGCCAGACCTGTTTTTAAACCCTGACTGTGTTATCAGGATTACCAGTTATCAGTTTTGTGACCAAGGACAAAATAATAAGCATGTCTAATCCCCAGTTTCTTTATCTACAAAATGAGGACATTGACAGTTCCTATCTAATAAGGTTATTATGAAGACTCACTGAGAATATGCAAGTGAGATGTTTAGCACGGTGTGTGTTACCTTGTGGGCTCTCAGCAAGCAAAAACTAATTTGAAAAAATTATTTTTCATTTGAGAGAGGCAGAGGGAGAACCTGAACAAGGGGGAGGATTAGAGGGAAGAGGAGAAGCAGACTCCCCGCTGAGTAGGGACCCCCCCCGCCAAAGCGGGGCTTGATATCAGTACCCTAGGGTTGTGACCTTGAGCCAAAGACACGCTTAACTGACTGAGCCACCCAGGTGTCCTGGAAACGACTAGTTTTGTGAAGGGTCTTTATGGTCATGCCCTGGATACCCCTTCAGTTGGAAAATCACTCGTCCTTGCAAAGGTTTTGTACATCCTGCCAGGGTTACTTTAGAGAAAATTCCTGGACTGACTGAAAGTTGGAGTAGATGATCATAGCATCTCTTCCAGCTCTAAGATTCCATGACTTCTGAGCTTGTGTAAAAGCACAGTTCCCAGGCAGAATTCAAATGCTATTGGGCCCCAGAATGACTCCCTTTTTCTCACTCATTTGGGATACTTGTGTTGCTGTGCCTGTCTCTCGCCTAGTTATCACCGTGACCCTTCTACACCAGTGGGTGACTCTCCTTGGGGGGAAACAATCCTCTGGCACCCCTACTTCAGAGAACATTTTGCTGCCTCTTACAGAAACCATAGGAGAGAACTGGGCAACAGGTGTCCCAGGAGCCTTGCATGTAGGAGGAAGGACAGGGTCAGCAGAATCTCTGGAAGTCAAGGCCGCCACAGTCTGCTCTTCCTTATACATGGGGCTTTCTCACCCATTCCCCCTCTATCCTGACTGTACCTACTGGGTCATGCAACAGTAGTCCATAGACTCTGTCCCCCGGAGGCTAGAGAGTTGGCACTGCAACCTTCATGTGTGTGTACTAATTCACCCAATAAAAGTCACATGCTCACCTCCTTGGCCACTGCAAAGGAAAACCCTCAGGGGCCAGGTGAAGTGGACATGTGTGGCCTCAAGGAGCAGGCCTCAGCGGTGGGTGTGGGTGTTGAGGCTGGCACAGGGCATGGTTTTGCTCCCATTTCCCAATCTGGCCAAAGTAATAATCTACATCACCATTTTCCTAAGTTGGGAAGAAACTGTGTCTAATAAGAGATATTCAGTCCTTGGGGCGCCTGGGTGGCTCAGTCATTACGCGTCTGCCTTCGGCTCAGGCCATGATCCGGGACACCCAGGATCGAGTCCCACATCAGGTTCCCTGCTCGGCGGGAAGCCTGCTTCTCCCTCTCTCACTCCCCCTGCTGTGTTTCCTCTCTGGCTGTGTTCTCTCTGTCAAACAAATAAATAAAACCTTTAAAAAAAGAGAGAGAGAGAGATTCAATCTTTTAATTCTAAGAAGCTAAGTGTTTCCCAGTGTTTGAGATGAGAGGAGACAAAGGAGGACAGGATCATCAGAAACACAGTTGGGCTATAAGGAGGAATGTGACAGTAGCTCTAATTGTGTTTCTGTTACCACACATGTTTATAAATGTAGATTTTTAGGCAAAACAGCCATTTCAGCAATTTAAGCTGGTGCTAGTTAGGCCTCTGCTTATAAAGAGTGCTTTGCCCTCAAACCTCACTTTCAATGCAAATTTCAAAAACAGAAGAGCAGAAATTTCAACAGCAATTGTTTGATTAAGTTCCTTGGCTTGGCATCACCACACGTCCGAGAACATCAGAGCTCAGCGTCAAGAGTTCCGGATAGAAGTCACAACTAAGGAAGGAAAAAAATTCAAAAGCAGCAGCAGGGAGTGATCTGAACGTGGAAATCCTGCCAAGATATATCCTTCCTGTGACATAAAACTGAAACAAATCAGTAAATTTGCTTCATAATGAAATGCACACTGCTTTTAAAACTGGGCTGTCTTTTCTGGAACATTTATGAATTCTGAACTTGTATGTTCATTTGTGGGTTTACCATTTGAGACCGTGTCCCTTCTTAGCAGAAGTGGCTGTCCCTGTGGTTTTCTGCTTGTTTGCTAATCTATAGTAGAGTCGGCCACCCAGCGGAGGTCACAGAGAAAGCTCCCGTGTTCCACTGCCCACATCCGGCCCCCACGCCCTCTGCCTCTCTGAGTGGCCTTATGTTGGGCTCTACACTGAGAACTGTCCTTTTATCTGAAACTGAACTTCAGTTTGGAGTCTGCCTAAAATCTGACCTTCACCTTCACCTTCTGGAAGTAGTTTTATTATATCACTGTTTAGGATAATTCTCTTATTACACACTGTTTTTGAGAAGGTCAAAAATGAAACATTAGGGGCATTACCAGTGTTACCAACTCTCTCTTTTTTCCAGATCGTATTCCAGATGTGGGCACTGTGGGGGCTACCAAGGAGAATGATTAAATATAAGATTAAAGCCAAGATCAGGTGACCATCCTCTTCACTAGGGCTGGCTTTGGGGTTTGAAGGGCCCTGGGCCAATATTATATGTGAGATCCCTAACGGTACAACTTGATTTAAATATGTATTACAAAATTCATGAGTCCGTGAGAGGTACAGTGATTTATATCAGCAAAGATCGAGAATAATGGGGAGAGAGAGAGATTTATTTGCTGGCTTATTGTCCATCAGTGAACATGCTTCAGGGGTTCCTGGCACCTTCTCTCTTGTTCTTCATTGTCAAGTTGCCATTCCTGGTTCACATCATAGCTCTTATTTTGAGAAAAAGTAGCCACATGGGGTTGGGGTGGTGTGGTGGGCACAGGGCAAGGTCTAAGGGATTGGGTATATTTTGTTCAGTCCAGACCAACCTAGAAAAGTGCCCTTTGAGGTACAGAAGGTGACGCAGCTAGCACTAAGCAGAGGCCTCTGGGGCTGTGTGGAGTGTTGTGTTGGCCAAACTGAGGTCACCTCGTAGGGACATGTTGTTAGTGGAACTGTGCCCCCTGGCAGTAGGTAATCAAAGTCCACTTCTTTAACCAAGACCCCCAGGAAGGGCTGTATTTCCCCATCATAACCTGCTACCCATACATTTAACTGAGATGCTTTCCAGAACAAGCCATACTCTTACTCCACAAAATATTCTTCCACACTATTGTAAGCTCCCCTATCCTTCAAAAACCGGGCCTTGGAATAGCACAAGGAATTCCTCCAGGTTTAACCACCTTCCATACTTCTGTCTTATTGCCGCAAACCTGATGCCCCTTGTGCCTGGCTTCTTCAGTTGCATCCTCCCTCCGAAGGACTGCCCGGCTCTTGAGCCTGGCTGTTGATTTTGGTTTCTACAGGAGGTGTTTTCTCTTGCCGGGTTCCCTTGTTTCTAAGCATCAGAGCCCCAGGGTAGCTTCTACCCGAACTGCCACACCCAGCCTTGGCATGCAGACCCCACCCACCCCAACTCAGGTGCAGCGCCCCAGGTTGCGCTGTGTGGGAGGGAGGCTCAGACAGTGAGCGACATAACTTGGGGGCTGAACAACCAGGGCGTCTGTCCCACGCTTCCTGAGTCAAGGCAAGCAGGCTTTGTGACCCTGGCATGATGGCTCATTGTCTGGGACCCTGGAAGAGCCCAGGAGACAAAAATAAAGGCACAAGACACCTTGGAATGACCTGGTGAACTGACCACCACAGTCGAGGCCGAAGTCATTCCATTCATTGATTTGGGATTTTCATGTGGCCTGCTGTCCTGGTTGACTTTTCCTTTGGGAGTGTTTCAACTGCTGGATGCTTGTACTTTTTAATTTACTTTTTATATACTGTGTGCAAAGTTGTCACAGATAGAGGGGCAGCTCCTATATTCTTGGGGCATTCTTATGATAAATCAGGGGAGACCTCTGTCCCTCCTAGTGCCTGGTACTCTTTCTTAAACCACCCACCGAGAGTGTATATGTAAAGGCTGGTATTTCTTCCTCTCCCTTAAACCTAGAAAAAGTATCATGCATTATGGATCCAGATTCCTTCTCAGAATGTCTAAAACCTTTCCTTTTGCGTTCTAGGCCTTATCTCATACTAAGAACTAATGAATAGGGGCGCCTGGGTGGCTCAGTCGGTTAAACGTCTGCCTTTGGCTCAGGTCATGATCCCAGGGTTCTGGGATCGAGCCCCACATGGGGCTCCTTGCTCAGCAGGGAACCTGCTTCTCCCTCTCCCTCTGCCTGTCGCTCCCCTGCTTGTGCACACACACTCTCTCTCTGACAAATAAATAAATAAAATCTTTTTTTTTTAAAGAACTAATGAATATATTAATTCTAGTGCCTATCTAGTCATTTAACTTTGAGCTTGGAATCCTTTGGAATTATATCATGAAATGCCTTCCCTCTGCATATGAGATCTTAGATCAGCAGGTCATTTCTCTTTGAGAAACATGTGAGAAGACCAATTGTTTTGCAATGTAATTAGCCCTCTGTTGCGCAAGAGTCTGTACATGTATACGTACGTTGCTGGGATGAGGGTCTGCCCTTTGGGAGTATCATTAACTCGGGGCATGGCTCTACTGGGTCCCCAGATAGACCCATCACCCTGGAGTGGAAAGGGCATCTTAAGGTGATGTGGTGTCAGCCACTGGGCCTTGTCTCACAACTGATACTTGATGGACATCTTACATTTCAGGGGTTACCAAAAACAATGCTCTAAACAGTGGAATTTCTTCCCAGGTGATCGAAGTCTACACTGGTGACTTGAAGCAATTGTTCGGATAAGAACCATAAATCAGGGGCGCCTGGGTGGCTCAGTTGGTTAAGCGACTGTCTTCGGCTCAGGTCATGATCCCGGGAGACCTGGGTTCGAGCCCCGCATCAGGGTCCCTGTTCTGTGGGAAGCCTGCTTCTCCCTCTCTCACTCCCCCTGCTTGTGTTCCCTCTCTGGCTGTGTTTCTCTCTGTCAAATAAATAAATAAAATCTTAAAAAAAAAAAAAAAAAGAACCATAAATCAGATGCTGTGTTCTACCCCCGTTCTGTACTTGCTTTGGGGCCTTGAGCAATTCACAACCTTCTGAGCTGTGTTTTCTTCTGTGCAAAAAAAAAGGGGGGGGTTGGTTAGGCTCTGAATCAGTGTTTTCAAATTTTAGGTTATAAGCTTAGTGGGTTATGCAATCAGTTTAGTGAGTTTTGAAGAATGGGATAGGATGGGATGGGATAAGATGGAACAGAAGCAAATCGAAGCAAATTGAGTTGAATTGAATTGAATCAAATGGAATAGACTAGAACTCTAGGAGACCACTGTAGGTGGTTAGGGTACAGATTGTTTCATGAATTGCTTATTTCAGCAATGTTCGTATCTGAGTACCAGCTTGTGATATAAAATGTGACTCAGACTGTGGGTCTTGGCTAAGGAAAAAGGGATTAAAAAGCCCTAAAGAGACAACCCCAAGTTTCCTTCAAGTTCTGGTTATATGTTCAATGGTAAGTTAAGACTGAAAAATTATATTCTCTTTAGTTATCAATATATATATAACCAAGATACCTTCTGAATGCCCAAAGATGAGTGACGTAAGGAATGGAATATATTTTTGCTACTGAAGCATGTTTTGTTTTAATATGTTTGAGGAATTGGGTGCCCAGTAGGAGACCGAAAGGAATACAACAGTGGTGTTAAGCAAACATCGAAAACAAGAACATTATTCTTATGATTGTGTTCTTGGAACATATTTTTCCCTGGCTGGGTTCAAATGGTCATTTGTATTTTGCAACTGAATTTCATTCCCATGTGTGACCAGAAGGGTATCACATTCCTACAAGTTTTTGAGTAAATAAGTGTGCCTATGTTGAGAATCTTATGGGCACTGAAATTTGGTGTGTCAGGGGAATTCTCACAGTGTTCTGTACATTCATTCATTCTTTAAAAAGGTGATTGAGTTTATCAATATCCCCCAGGATTGCTCTAGACTCTACGGACACAACTGGCCTGTCCTCATGGAACTTACATCCCAGTGGGAGAGAGAGACAGTAGGAAAGAAAACAGCAAGCAGCAACAAGTACAAGGCAAAGAATGAAAACAGGCTTTTAGGGACTGGGTGGCTGGTCTAGTGTTAGTGTGGACAGTCCAGAAGGGCCTCTCTGATGGCTGAACGTATCAGCTGAGGTGTGAAAAGCAAGAAGGGGCACCTGGGTGGCCTAGTTGGTTAAATGTCTGACTCTTGGTTTCAGCTCAGGTTGTGACCTCAGGGTCATGATCTCAGGGTCTGGCTCCATGCTCAGAATGGAGTCTGCTTGAGGATTTCCTCTCCTTCTCCCTCTGCCCCTCCCCTACTTGCTCACTCTCTTGCTCTCTTGTTCTCAAATAAATAGCTAAATCAAGGGGGAAAAAAGAAAGGAAAGAAAAAAGAACAATTACTCAAAGATCCACCAAGATGAGTATTTGTGAAATGTAGCCCCACATCCCTTGCTCTGTTAGTATTGATTAAATACATTTAAAATAAATAAAATCAGGGAGAAGAACACTGCAGACTAAGGGAAGTGCGATGAGAATATGCTTGGCAAGTTCAAGAACAAAGAAAGCAGGCCTGTGTGCTGGGGCAGAGCCCGCCAGAGGAGGAGCCCCAAGGTGGGGCTGGGAAGGTGTGGCAGGTCACATAGAGAGTCTGAATTGTGTTCTGAAAGGAGCATGAAGCCGTTGCAGGCTCAAGCAAAAAGGAGCATGAGAAAACAAATGTCAAGAAAATCAGTCTGGTCACTGCATGGAGAAGGGATCATGGAGAAGCCACTTTGGGAAGGGAGAGCAGCCCAAGCAGCTGAGAAGGAAGTTTGAGCCGCCTCTGGGAGGGTACCTGACCTCCACTCCATGCTGCCAGTAGCCAAAGCTTCCTTTTGTGGCCAAGTAGTGGAAATTATGTTCGCCTTCGATGGGCACCATTGGGACTCTTCTCCCTAGCCTTCATAATGTTTTATTTTGGAAGGGAAAGCCAAAGCCCAAAGCCCTAAGGATAACTCAAACTACCTGGTACTCGAAGAACAACACCTCTTAGGGAAAATGCGAGAGTGTCCAGTGTACCAGCTGTTTAGCAAAGGGACAGGTGATATTCCCACAGCAGCAGACATCTGGGGTTGGAGCACAGAGTGCCGTGGCCGTGTGGGGGCCTGGGGTGGGCCCGCAGCCCTTACTCGTTGGTGCCCAACTCCCAGGCTGTCAGGAGAGCTGCCGTCAGGGTCCACGGAGGGGACTCCAGAGATCAAAATAGCATTTGTACTTTAAATAATCACTCCGGAGCCACTTCTGAGATGTTTCTGAATGCTGCCACATTCAAAGAACCTACTTCTCTCGTTTGAAAAATGGGTATTTTAACGTCTACCAAGCCACCATTCCACGAGGCACGATAGTGTCCAGAATGTTCCCGGGGCTTCCAGATGAAATATCTCTAAGGGCCAGAACTTCCTGAAGTCATGGAGACCCCCTCTAGAAAAGGCAAGGCTCAAAGGGAAATACTAGCCTCAAGAGAAGTCCTTGGTAATGATACGTCCCATACCACTCAGCTTTGCCCCCGCTGGGCCCATTGCTGGTGACGGAGGAGGAGCTAAGCAGTTCTTGATTTGGGGAGAGAGAGCAGAGCACCGTGAACATGCGGGTGTGGTCATCTCGCCAGTGAATGGTGGCCATAAGAGGGCTGATCTGAGGGTCTGAACTCATGGATACGTGTGTTTTCATGAGGGGTGACCAGGCAGCCTTGCCTTCTAGGTTGTTCAGACAACTCGAGTGGGGATCCTGTCAGCAGCAGAATCTACCTGGCCACCTTTAGATAGAGGTGAAGACAAGATTTCTCAGCCTGATTTTTTTTTTTTTTTAATGAATCAGAAAGATATGATGCGGGGTTTCCGGGGCTGAGACTTGACTAAGAGGTTCCCCACCTCCTGCTTGTATTTGCTCCGTTCCACTGGCCACCGTTCACAGGAGCCCCTAGGGCCAAGGGGCGCCTACATGGCCCAGAGATGTTGGATTTAGCCAGGCTCATTAGGCAAGGGTGCCCTTCCCACACAGAGGTGGTGCCCTGCAGGCGCAAGGTTGGGAAATTATGCGAGGAATGCGATAGCACCAAGTCTGAACACAGAGGATGGGACGTTGGTGCAGGCCTGCTCTGTCTTGATTTCAGCCTCCGGAGGAGCTGGAGGAGGTTGGCCACCTTTCTCTGCCTCACGGAGGGGAGAGCCAGGCTGCCGGTGACTCTTCTGCCTTTGCAGAAGGGTGGGGACACACCCTTGCGACTTCAAATGCACCATGTCAGTTGGCAGATGAAGAAGACTGGTCCGGGCCCCCGGCGGGGGTGCAGACGGCAGGGCCCAGGGAAGGGAGCTGTAGCAAGTGCTTCTTGGGCAAGCACGTGGTTTGCTCTTCGACTTCTCCACACCCTGAGGTGAGATCTGCCACATGCTCCCAGAGGACAGATGAAACATGTCTGGGGGAGAGAGAGCTGGAAAAGCTGCTCTGTGCGAAGACCCGGGGGTGGAGGGCCTGAGGTGGGGTAAGGCTAGGGAGTGGATAAGATGGAACAATTAGGAGGACTGTTAAGGAGAAGAAATGAGACTCATTTTTAATCAATGAATGGTACCTGGGATGCTAAGTGGAAAGACCAGAGAAAAATATCTCTCAATAGGTGTGTTTTCTGATAAGAACAGCAAAGAGTGGGGGCTCCTGGTGGGGGTGTCCAGAGCTCATATCCCAGGCCTGTGACTAACAGCTCTGCCACCCCGAATAAGTCAGACAACTGCCGAGTTTGTTTTCCCATCTGTAAAACGGGCATTTGTTCAACCGTCTCTTTTTGAACACTAATTACATGCCATTTCCTAGGTATGGGAAACCCAAGAGTGGGAAATAAAAGGGACAAAACCCCACCACTTATATTCTAATGGGGAGAAAGAATAAGGAACAAAGTAAAACATCCACTATGTTGTATAATGAAGAGTATAATGAGAACAAAACAGAAACAGAACATAAAGAGAGGGTGGGGATATGTATTTGTGTGTAAGAATCGCTACCTCCTGAGGTTTTAAGACAATAAAAATCCATGTGTTGGAAACCCTCAATGGCCAGCAAACGATAAAAACTATACTCTTCCCTATCTTATCCAATAATGGAAAGGCTGCCGCCCCTTCAATGGCCCAGGGCTCTCTGCCTCTTACTGTATGACCATAGGCTGGTTACTTCTGTTATCTTGAAAATGCTGGATGAGGAATAAATGAACCGGTGTGTGGTCTGCTTACAGCCAGGGCTGTGAGCACTTTCGCCCCAATAGCAAGACCATGGGCGGGATTTGTTGTTCCCAGGTGTGACAATTGAGGTGTGAATGAGTTAGGAAGGCTTCCATTAGCTAGGTGGGGTGCACTGTCTAAGAATTCGGGTTTCTCTTTTGCACCCGTGCAAACTCTCACCACATCAGCTGCTGGTTTCATGTAAGCTTCCGTACCAGACGGAGAGCTGAGACAAAGCCAGGGCCACCCATTTCCCCACTCACTGTGGAAGGAAATGGAGGCGTGAGAAGGATAAGCAGTTTATCCAGCGCAGGGAGCCAGGGCTGGGGAGTTGGCAAAGGAAACTTCAGGATCTGATTTCTGATCTCAAAGCTGGATTACATCAAACTTCACAAGTGACGTGTTTCTTAAGACAAGTTAGAATGATGTCATGGTTACCTGTAGATCCCATATCCTCCCACACTTGGTTGGAGAGGAGGTTGGATGGGACGGGAGCCAGCACCACCAACCCAGGGGTGTGGGGGCAAAGCAGGTGGAAAAGTCCTGGATGGGGGTCATGGATCAGGGCAGGGCATGGTCATGGAGGTGCAGGATCAAGACTTGCAGCCCTAGCTTTCTCCCTTACCCAGAATCATAGCATTCTGCTTGTCACTCTATGGACCTTCTGGAGAGGAGAGAAGGAATTCCTCTGGGGGCTGGGACTTGTCGTTGTTGTTGGCCAGAGTGGGGAGTTGAATTGGCCCCAAAAGGGAAGGTAATCTCTACAGTGCCGATGAGTACGGGCTCCCCGCCCTGTGCCCGGCAGCTGCCACGGCCCTGTCCCCGGGGACAACTGCCCCAGCTCTTAGTGGGGCTGGCCAGTCACCCTCTTCGTCCCTCAAACTGTGGGGAACGTGTGCAGAGCTGCTCGGACGCGGCCGAGGCAGTCATAGTTGGCTGAACATACTCTGGTCCTCCTCGAGAGTAATTGCAAGCCTATGGGAGAGACGGGAGTCAGAATCAAACTTTGCAAACCTCTTACCGGTTCACAGGGCTGGAGATACGTTGTGCTGACATTTGACTTATGTTCACGCCTCTGGGTGGGCATTATGGAGACTCCTATTTACTGCTCAGGAGAAGGGAGCGCAGAGTTATTAAGTGACAAAGTTTAAAAAAGATCACAGTCATCAAGAAGTATCGTGAAGCCAAGTTTTATGACCCAGAATCCATGTTGTTTAGGCATTCCTTAGTGGGTGGTAATGAGATATAGAATAGCATATGTGTGTAAAATAACATTAATTAAAGAAGCAAAAATTACATTCAGTATGTAGCCAGAGTGCAGGAAGCAGGAATACATGGCTAGGCATGGATAAAAGTAGGAGGGAAAGGGACCTGAGGGAAAGGGAAACAGAATTCAGTGATTATTTGCTCTTACTTCCTCTTAAACTTAACGCATGTCCACCTTAAATAAATGTTTGTACATAAACGTTCATCTTACAGACACGGGTTACAAAATAGTTCTGCTTTCCTGATTAGCTTCCCTGGATTTTCTTGTTTTCTCTTTCCCCCATATTCTATGGGAAGAAGAAATAAGAATTGATGTGCCACTTAGCAAAACGCCCTATTATTGGGGAACTCGAAGCATCCAAAGTCTGTGTACCTTCGTGTTGGTAAATTGTATTTCCGAGGAAGAAAATAGTTAAGTGTGCATCTCATCACGAGGGTATTCAGTTACTAAAGCTTTCAGGTTTTACCATGGGTGGGAAAGAAAAATTAATACCCCTTGAGGGAACTCAAAGTTCCTAGCTCTTGATGAAGTGGAGACTTCTTTTCTTCTCTGTATAAGCTACTTGCTACTGTGTAACAAATTGTCATAAACTTAGTAGCTGAAAATCAAACCCATTTGTTGCCTTGCATTTCTACACAGGGTAGGCTGGGCATACGTTGGTTGGATCCTTGGCTCAGGATCTCACAAGACTGCAGTCAGGAGGTTAGCCAACCCCACAGTTCTTAGCTGGAACCCAGGATCATCTTCCAAGTTCATTCAACTTCCTGGAAGAACCTAGTTCCTCATGTTGTAGGACCAAGGTCCCTGTTTTGTGGCTAGCTGTGGGCTAGAGACCACTCCCAGCTTACTAGAGGCTGCCCCCAGTTCATGGCCAGCACCAGGAGACCTGGTTATTTTGAGCTCATTTACTGCATGAACTTGGTGTAACAAGCTTATAATAGAAGCTTGGGAATTTTTTAGGAGCTTCACAAATATTAGCTCATTTAATGCACACAAGATACTAGGAGCTAGGCAAGATTCTTATCGCTCTTTTGCAGATGGGAAAAACTGAAGCACAGAGAAGATAGGTCATGGCCCACAATCACACGGCCAGGAAGTGCAGCCCCATTCAAGTCTCTGCCCTCAACCCCTGCCCACACCGCCTTGTCTGTCTTCCCCGGCAGGTGAGTCCTTCTCACTTCGGGCACGGAGGGTGAGGCATTATTTCCAACAGCTTGAGGGGCCTGGCTGCGGAAAGCAGAGCTCCTTTTGCAAATAGACATTTTCCACCTCAGCTCATCGTTTCACCCGGACACCCGATTGTACAGGCAGGACCTCAGGCCTGCACCCACCCCCCCACCGTTGTTACTTTGAAAGCTCCAAGACATTGCAACTTCATGCAAACAGTGCGAAGGTGCAAACTATTACGTACAAAAACAGTCTGGAATGCATTTAAGTTGATTTTCATTTTCCTCTACTTTTCCGCAAGTCATTTAATTTCTTCTTAGGTTATTTCTGGATGTTGCTGAGGGGCTGATATTTAGAATGATAAAGGTTAAGTCTGAACAGTCAGCTTGACTCTTCAGACGCAGAGCTCCAGAAATATTAGAACCATTCCCATTGCCACAGAAAATGCTATGCTATTATGTTATGCTGAAACACAGTCTTGGACTTTGGGCTACAGAAAAGCTAAAACACAAGAGGTAACCTGGGCGTTTTGCCATTTGGGGGGCACTTATATACATTCCTGGTAATCGATCGACTTCATGAAAGTGGCTTCTCGCATGAGTTTAGCGCGCAACAATTCCTTCTCATACAAGTGGAGAACAGCACATGACATAATGGGGGACTGAGGAAGCAGGAAAGGGGAGTAGGGCAGGTGGGAGTTATTGAAATGGGAGCTTTTGAGAACTGCCTGGGGTCCAGAGGTGCTTCCAACACTCCTTTCCTCTGATGTTTAAACTTGGATTCTGAGTTTACTTTACAAACAATGGGTCTCAAGCATCCTGGCGGAAAGTGCTGAGGAATCAGAAGAAAGCACCCAGCTGGGGTACTTCCAGTAAAATCCTTGATGTCAAGACCCAGAGTGGGACGTTCTCCCCCACCTCGGGGAAGAGCTGAAACTTCCAGGGCGGGGCTATCGGGCTGGCTTCCTCTTGCCCTAAAATCAGGCTCGGGTTAGGGGTTGGGGGGGGAGCTTCTGCTTAAACAAAGTCGAGGTGGTTGTGGGGTCACTCTTGCTGCAACAGACATTTACACAAACGCCAGGCTACCAGCACCTCTCAGCCCCTTTGGGGAGCTCCCAGCCAGCATTTCCTTGCCACATCCACAGATGGTTCTCTGAAGCTGGCTGGAGAAGAAAGACCTCTTGATAATGAGCCCAGCGCTCTCTCCCTCCCACCCTCAGGCTCTCCCTCTCTCTCTCTTTCTCTCTTTCTCTCTCTCTCTGACAATTTATATTCCTGGGCATGAAAGGGGCAAGTCTTGCCTTTCTGAGCAGCTCAGGAGGAGAACGTGACGGCCTCCCCCAGCCTTGGTGCCCGCATGTGATCATGTCCGTATGGAACACAGGTAGAGGGTCTGAAATCTCACGGCTAGCACCTTCTGACCGACGGACCTTCTGTTTCTGCTGGGCTGGTGTTGGGTCAGAGGCAGGCTCCTAGCAGAGAAACCAGGCTCCCTGTCCAGTGTAGGACTACACATCCCAAGCTCCACATTTCTAAGGTTTTCAGAAACCCGGTGTGGATTCACACAGGGACAGCTGTCTTGGGACGGTCGGTATCCACCCCAGGTTGACAGGGCCCCAGCCCTTAGGTCGGTGGCTTGTAAGGGGACTTGGGTGCCATGGGCAGTGTCTGTGGGAAAGATTTTCCTTGGGAGCCTCTACTGCTCTGGGGGTCCCATTGTGAGAGAAGTTGTTCTTGCTTAAGGTTTCCCTTTGTAGATAACAGTATGCCAAGAACCTGGCTTTGTGGCCATGACATAAAACTTCTGAGAACTGTTTAAGATATACATCAACTTAGACCTTGGCTTTGCTTCTTCTCACATCAAACAGAGCCAAATTTCTTATCTTCCGGTTTAAGAAAGTATACCAAAACCTATTGCGTTTAAGGGAACATACAGCACTTGTCTCCTTGTCATATCACCAGGAGAACCTCAGCTTTCATTTCAGCTCGCTTTATTCATCCTTAATTATTTCCTCTTCATTTTGATTTCAAACATTCTTCACCATTAGTTGATAATTGATCATGAACTTGATAGAGCATAATGGATCCACATAAAGGATGAGGCTATTTAATGTTTTCCAGATGCAGGCAGTTGTCAGGAGAAGCGAATGAGACTGGAGGCCCCAGGACCCTATGACTCACGTAACCAGCTCTGTTTTCCAGAACCCACATTCAAAGCATGGGATGAGGTGGAAATGAAGGGAGCGATCAGCAGTGTGTGTAAAGTTCTACTACGGGGCTGTCGAATCTTATCTCGTAGTTTAAAAAGCAGTGCGAGCCGGCACCGTTTCTATCACTGGAGGGTTCATTTCTGGCGATATAATAGTCCCGGAGCTGACAGATGCTGGACCGTTCACAGATGTGAAGAACGGAATGAAATCGCACTCGCGATGATAACTACGAGGCTGTTCGTATCAACGGGAAATCAGTCGTCTTTTGCTTCCAAAGTCGTATTTCTTTATTTTAAACGATAATCCATTTCCAAGCTAGCAGACAGCGTGCGGTGACCCCAGATGTCAGGTACAAGGCGTCTGGGATTCGTTCTAGTGGCCACCCCCACGCATGGTATGTAGTCTGACTCTGCTTCATGCCCTAATGCTGCCAATTTGAAAACCGGGGGCATTTACAAATAAATATTTTATCTTAAGTTACTCTGGAAGCCTGGCATGTTTTCAAGCCATTTTTTTCCTCGTTATCACATCTGGGAGCAAAAGGAGGGGTTAAGAACTCTAGTCCCCATGCACGATGTTAGAAAGCCTCACAACACAGCCCCTCCATCTTCCTCATCTGCCGTTAGAATCAGAGATGAGATGGTATAACAAAAACTTACAGCCTTCACCCTGGGTGAGCCCCCCACACGGGGTCCCTCCCTTCAGCATCTGCCATTTGGGGTCTCTCCTCGGTGGACACTTAATCCTCTTAGGCTCCCATTCTCTTGGGTTGCCCTGAACCTCTGGGAATAGAGGAAGGAATTAGCTGTGATCACATCAATAGGCTGGTGATCCTGCCGGGGACTCCGTGCTCAGAAACAAGGCATTTGGGCTTTGGGGCACCGCACGTGGTGGTGGTGGTGGGGTGGCCGACAGAGCCGGGCTGTGGCAGGCGGGTCCTTCCTCTGGATGAACCGGGTCAGCCTGGGATGGCTGAGTTCGGGGCCAAAGCATTAGTGCAGAAGCTTCTGGAACGGCTGGAATAAGATGATCTTCTTAAAAGGCCTCTTCGGAAACTTTGGCTTGACGCAGGGGACTTCAGGGATGAGGGTTTCTCTGAGTATCCCTTTTATTTTATTCCTAGTAAGTCAAAGTGCTTTTGAGTTCCTGGCGTGGAGGGCACTCTGAGCATTCAAGGATATGTAGCGGTATGATTTTGATGGGTGGAGTGCAACCCTCTCCTCCAAAGCCTCAAGAAAGGAAACCCAGGCAGTAAATTAGCCGCAGACTCAAAGCATCGGCTTCGGGCCGAGCAATTCACGCTACGCCCCATGTCACGTGTTTCGGCTGCTCTTTTCTCTGCCCTCCATGTAATCCCTGAAAAAAAAAAAAAAAAATAGAAGGCTTTTTGTGTGTTGGGGGACGGGTGGGGGTGGGGCCGGCTGTGCAAATCCACACCCCCCAACCCCTCGCCCTGGCCTAGATGCAAAGCTGCCCCCCGGAGTTGCCAGGGAGATTTTTCAGCCCCAGCGGAAATTAAGGAGCTCATGAAAGCAGCTTATTCTCCATTTGTGGCGAGTTCAAGTGGGACAATGCATCTGTGTGGCAAAGGATTACCCAGCCAGTCACAAAAGCATCAGGACCTTTTAATCTGAAAATCAAAATTGTGTACCCGGTGACCCCCACCACCAGAGGAGGGCGTCATGCTGGAATGAAGGGACATTTTCTTTCTCTTGATGGCAGAACTTTCTGGTACAGAAATGTCACTGTCGAGCTTCTGACATTTCAGAGGTCGGGGTACATGCTAACAGTCCCTCAGCATCCCACCAGGGTGGGATCCCTCTCCGAGGGGCAGTGGGCTGCTGTCTTCCCACCGGCCTATGGCCTGTGGCACCTGGGGAGGTGGAGCTTGTGTGCGTTTTAGAGGAACACAGGATGCCTGGTGCCTCAGGTGGGACTGTCTATTCTCTCCAGACACATGGGTTCCTCTGCAAGATGAGACTTCTGGTCCCTGTTTCAGAGGACACATGTGAAGCTGTTTTATGAACTTGACTTTTTCATGTAAAATATACGTTTTATATGGGGCGCCTGGGTGGTTCAGTTGGTTAAGCAACTGCTTTCGGCTCAGGTCATGATCCGGGAGACCCGGAATCGAGTCCTACATCGGGTTCCCTGCTCAGCGGGGAGCCTGCTTCTCTCTCTCTCACTCCCCCTGCTTGTTGTGTTCCCTCTCTGGCTGTGTTTCTCTCTGTCAAATAAATAAAAAATCTTAAAAAAAATATATATATATATATATATGTTTTTTATAGCCTTTCAACCTTTTCATGAAAATAAGCGTGTTTCATTTATTAAGAAATGATCATAAAAGTTGATATTATTTAACCAAATTATTAGAACAAATGTGTAAGAAGAGACACAAGACAATTTGGGTAATTCTGCTTTACACTTGGACATTTGAAAGTGTGTGAACAGTTGTGAGTGTGTGTGAGTGTGTGAGTGTGTGTCTGAAAAGCCAAATAGCAGGCACTGGCCCTTTAGTTGTTCTCTCCTGCCCGGGTTCCTCTTCACTTGGCATTCTTTGTTACCTCTCCTGCCCCAAGGAGACAGATGGTGTCCACACTCGTGCTTTGCCAGACATAATTAGATCAACTCTCAGCAATTGTCAGGCGAACCGGTCCTTCCAGTTCTCACAGCTGATGGGGAGGACTCCCGGGGTAGATGAGTCTGGAAGAAGTTGGCCTTCGATATCAAAATAATGAAAAGGCTTTAATGTGATTCTAAAAATTCATTCAACCAGGAAAAGTTGGCTTCTACGTGAAAAGCAGTTTTCCCTGAGTTCTCATTTACATACGGTTTTCCAAACTGCATTTTCTTAGGAACATAGAAATACCCAATAATTGCCCAATAATTGAATTAAAAATGGCTTCCTTATTAACTGTAGGTACTCCATACTCACCAAATAAATGCCACTTTTTCTATGCTTTATAACTTTCTTCAAGGCCATAATTACAAATTATCAGATGAAAACAAAATCAGTGCGGGGTGCCTAGGTGGTTCAGTGGGTTAAGCATCTGTCTTCCACTCAGGTCTTGATCCTGAAGTCCTGGGATCCAGGCCTGTGTTGGGCTCCCTGCTCAGTGGGGAGCCTGCTTCTCCCTCTTTTCTCCCTCTGCCTTTCCCCCTGCTCGTGTTCAATCTTTCTCTCTCAAATAAACAAATTACATATATTTTAAGAAAAGAGGGGTGCTTGGGTGGCTCAGAGAGTTAAACCTCTGCCTTTCTGCTCGGGTCATGATCTCAGGGTCCTGCGATCGAGTCCCACATCGGGCTTTCTGCCCAGTGGGAGCCTACTTCCTCCTCTCTTTCTCTGCCTGCCTCTCTGCCTATTTGTGATCTCTCTCTGTCAAATAAATAAATAAAATCTTTAAAAAAAAAAAAAGAAAAGAGTATCAGTGAAATAAGACACTTGTCTCTTATGTCACCATGTTCTTCTTAACCCTTGGCCATCACAGTCAGAATGCTCACCTACACATCAGTTTGTTTACGCAATGAAGAAAAGTCGACAGATATGTCACTTGGTCCTCATGTAACCTTACAAATTACTGATGTGACTCTTTTGAGGGGCAAAACTCTCTTGGGATGGTTATTGAGTTTTCCAAGGTTTCCCAGTGGTGAGTGTCTTTTGTCTGGATCTCCTGATCTTTCCTTTTTTTTTTTTTTTTTTTTTTAAAGATTTTATTTATTTGACAGAGAGACACACAGCCAGAGAGGGAACACAAGCAGGGGGAGTGAGAGAGGGAGAAGCAGGCTTCCCGCAGAGCAGGGAGCCCAATGTGGGACTCGATCCCGGGTCTCCGGGATCATGACCTGAGCCGAAGGCAGTCGCTTAACCAACTGAGCCACCCAGGCGCCCCCTGAATCTCCTGATCTTTTCTGTGTGTGTTATACCTTGATGTGAAATCTTAAACTTGGCGGGACACTGACTCTACAATTTTCTTGCATATATTTTATTCCGAGGGAGCAAGTGCTCATTTGTACACAGTACACGGTTGTATTCATGTCTGGAGCAATAAAAGGGCACATTTATGCCATGATTAGGTGAGATTCTAGAAGGCCATCCTCCCAATTCACAGCCTTACTGAGATCATCACTGCCGTGGAGTAGACACTCCTTACCTTGGCAGTATGTAAGTACCTGCCTGCTTGAGGTCTTTTTTCTCCCGTTTTGATTTTTTTAAGCAGAATATATAAACACCCAAATATTCACTTTAAAAGACAAAAAAGTTAAGGTTTAGTCTTTTTTTTTTATTCTGGATTTTATTAAAATGGAATATATGGAAGATGATAAAGTTGCCTCTGGCTTTGACACCCAAGTGCCAACCTGTTCTCCTCCTCCACAGAGAACCACTGTGAAAAATTCGGTAAGTGTCCCCCTCATTTCTACAATCTACATTTTCATTACATATATCCTCAGAAACCATGTAGTACTATTCTTTGTGTTTCAAAATTACGCATGAAGTGATATCACCTTAGAAAACAATTTTTAGGGGCACCTGGGTAGTTTGTTCAGTTAAGTGCCTGCCTTCAGCTCAGGTCATGATCCCAGTGTCCTGGGATCGAGCCCCACATTGGGCTCCCTGTTCAATGGTGAGTCTGCTCTCCCTGCCTCTCCCCCTGCTTGTGCTCTCTCTCTCTCTTAAATAAATAAATAAAATCTTTAAAAAAAAAAACAACTTCATTTTTTAAACTCAGCATTACATTTTCAAAATCTATTTATTTTCCTTTATATAATCAGCATGTAACTGAATTTTAAAATTCAATCTCTGTGTTTAACATGTGAGTTAAATTAATTTAGAGTTCATGTGATTGGTAGGTACATTTGGACTTATTTCTACAATTGTACGTATGTTGTCCATTCACCATGTTTTTTGTGAGACATGATCCGACTTTTATTCATTACATTTGTTTGAAGCTGTGAGTTCATTAAAAGTGCACCATTATGAAAAGATGCTAAACATCCCTCATCATCAGGGAAATGCAAATCAAAACCACAATGAGATACCACCTCACACCTGTCAGAATGGTTACAATAAAAAATACAAGAAACAACAAGAGTTGGTGAAGATGTGGAAAGAAAGAAACCTTTGTGCTCTACAGATTGGGAATGCGAATTGGTGCCTGGTGCCACCACTATGGAAAACAGTATGGCGTTTCCCCAAAAAGTTAAAAATAAGAACTACTCTATGGTCTAGTAATTTAACTGTTCAATATTTATCCAAAGAATATGGAAATACTATTTCAAAAAGATACATGCACCCCTGTGTTTATAGCAGCATCATTTACAAATAGCCAAATTATGGAAGCAGTCAAGTGCCCATTGATAGATAAAAAGATAAAGAAGTTATGATTATATAAAATATATATGGAATGCTATTCGATCATAAACAAGAATACAATCTTGCCATTTGCAACATTGGATACAGATCTGGATAAATCTAGAGGGTATGATGTTAAGTGAAATAAGTCAGTCAGAGAAAAACAAATCCCATATGATTTCACTCGTATGTGGACTTTAGGAAACAAAAACAAATGAACAAAAGAAAAAAGATGCAAACCAAGAAACAGACTCTTTTTAAAAAGTATGTTTTATTTATTTCTTTGAGAGAGAGAGCAAGACAGAGAGAGCACAAGTTGGGGAACTGAGAATGGGAAAGGGAGAAGTAGACTCCCCACTGAGTGGGAGCCCAAAGTGGGGCTCGATCCCAAGACCCTGAGATCATGACCCAAGCTGAAGGTAGATGCTTAACCAACTGGGCCATCCAGACACTCCCCAAAAACAGACTCTTAATTATAGAGAACAAACTGATGTTTACCAGAGGGGAGACAGGGGAGGAGGGGTGAAATAGGTGATGAGGATTAAAGAGTACAGTTAACATGATGAGCACCAAGTGATGGACAGAATGGTTGAATCACTACATTGTACACCTGAATATAATATAACACAGTATGTTAACTATGCTAAAATTTAAATTTTTAAAAAAGTTCACCTATATACTTATTTTCATTTCATCCTTGCAACAATCATTGTAGCCATATTTTATCATCATCTTAAGACCCTAACTCATGTGTGATCCTGGACAAGTTTCTCCCTCCCTCTCTTATTTTCCTCTTCTAGTTGGCCAGTTATGTGGTCAGGACTTTTTCCCATATGCTGATCATCTTTGATAACAATATCAACCATAGAAGTAATGACAGCTGTTATTTGTTGAAAGACTGCTATAGTTCAGATAGCATTCCCCAAAAATAATAAGTTCTTGGTAGATACCAGGTTCTGGACCAGTTGCAAAATAGGGCAAAAGAGAGATGGTTGCCTTCTCAGATGGACTAAGACTGTATCATGACCACCATCTCAAATGAGACTTTTCTTTCCTTCCTTCTCAGTTTAGATAGGAAATAAAAGCAAACATATAATCACACTGGGAATCTCTGGCCTGCAAAATGAATGCCCTTGAGACTGTCATCCGTCAGATAGTGAATAGAGACCTTATAATAAAGACGTCTCACTCTCAATTCATGCTTCTCCAAATACTGTGATAAATTCTTCTTGAATTAATCATTTTCACATTTTTATCCTTGGCAAGGTGCAGTGATGGAGATGATACTCGAAGCAGATAACTCATTAAATGTCTAAACAAATCACCAAGTAGAAACCAAATTGTAGTCAATCTTTCTATCTTTGTTTACTTATTATGATCCAGTTCAGCTTTGATAAATCCCAAGAGATAACTCTCCAAATTCAAACAAAGGAATGACTGAGCAGGATCATATGAGAGAATACTATCTCTTAAATATGTGGAGTTTTTTTTTCAAGAATGAGAATTGCGCAAACTTGAAGTACCAACTTGTTTTCATTTTTGGAAGATTTTCCAAGAACTATTTATTGGTGAATTGGTATTTTCTAATGCAAACTTTACTGCTATTAATTTCTCTCTCAGCAATGCATTAGCTGTGTTCCACATATTTTGGTATGCTTTATTTTTATTTAGTTCAATGTATTTTAAATCTTTTTTTAAAGATTTTATTTATTTGACAGAGAGAAACACAGCCAGAGAGGGAACACAAGCAGGGGGAGTGAGAGAGGGACAAGCAGGCTTCCCACCGAGCAGGGAGCCCGATGTAGGGCTCGATCCCAGGTCTCTGGGATCATGACCTGAGCTGAAGGCAGTTATTTAACCAACTGAGCCACCCAGGTGCCCCATTCAGTTCAATGTATTTTAAAAAATATTTTCCTTGATACTTTTTCCTTGACTCCAGATATTTAGAAGTGTGTTGTCTAATTTCCAAGTGTTTCAAGATTTTCCTGTTATTTTTCTATTATTGGTTTCTAGTTTGATCCATTGTGGTCAGAGAACACACTATGGTTTCAGTTCTTTAATATTTGTTGAGGTTTGTTTTACAGCCCAAGATATGATTTGTCTTGGGAAGGCTTTTGTGAACACTTGAAAAGAATATGTCTTCTGCTGTCACTGGGTGAAATATTCTATAAATGTTGATTCTATCCTGTTGATTAATGGCATTACTGAGTGTTCTATATCCTTTCTGATTTTGTCTAGTTGTTCTAATAGTTGTTGAGAGAGGTGTTCCAGACTTTTATTTTTAACCTACCTACATACTGTATTTGAAGAGAATTCCTTTCAGATTGTGTGTGTGTGTGTGTGTGTGTGTGTGTGTATTTGGGATGTGTTTATCCCTTGTTTTTTTAAATCTACTTTGCCAATATCTGCATTTTAATTGGTATATATAAACCATTTACATTTAGTGTAATTATTGATATGATAAAAGTTAAGTCTGCCATTTTATTTTTTGTTTTCTTATTGTTTCCTTTTTTCTCTTTTGTCTATGCTGTTTTTGAGTGTATCTCTTCCTATAGATTTTTAGTAGTGCTAAGTGTTATATTATACATGTATAACTTATCACAGTCTATTGATATTGACATTTTATCAATTTGAGTGAAAACTCAGGGAAAAGGAGAGTGTATTTACCCATATTTTTTCTTTTTCATGATCTCTCATCATTCCTAATAGTCCCTAAATTCCTTTTTTAAAAAATCATTTCCTTCCAGTTTCAAGAGGTTCCATTAACCATTACTTAGGGTAGGTCTACTGGTGACAAATTCTCTTAGCCTTCCTTTATCTGAATATGTGATGGGTTTCCTTACATCCTTGAAGGGTATTTTTGCATAATATAGGATTCTGGGTTGAC
This sequence comes from Spilogale gracilis, assembly GCA_004023965.1. Classification (NCBI taxonomy): domain Eukaryota; kingdom Metazoa; phylum Chordata; class Mammalia; order Carnivora; family Mephitidae; genus Spilogale; species Spilogale gracilis. Next base: position 22,458 of record PITA01012109.1, on the reverse strand, counting down.
AGTTCTTTTCTTTTAGCATCTTCTCACTCTTCCAATTGACATCCAAGGCTCTTGATGAGAAATCCATTGTCATTCAATTTGTTTCCCTTATAGCTAAGGTGTTCTCTTTTGCTGCTTTCAAGATATTTCCTTTGTTTTTAGTTTGCAGAAGTTTGATTACCTTATGTGTTGGCATGAATTTCTCTGGATGTTTATTGTTTGGAGTTCACCCTGCTTCTTAATCTTTAGGTTTATGTCTTTTGCCAAATTTGAAAAAATTTAATAATTACTTCTCTGAGTGCCTTTCAGCCCTATTTTCTTTATTCTCTTCTTCTGAGACATTCATGACACAAGTATTAGGCTTTTTGTCATAGTACCACAAATCCCTGAGGTCCTGCTTATTATGATTTTTCAAAACAAAAAGTTTTTCTCTATTGTTAGAATTGAGTAATTTGTATTGTTCTATCTTCCACGTCATTGATTGCTTTTTTTTGTCCTTTCTATTCTTCTGTTGAACCTATCCATAGAGTTTTTAATTTCAGTTATTATATACTTAAGTTCTAAAATTTCTATTTGTTTCCTTCATATCTCTTGGTATTTTTCTCTATTTCTTTGCTGAAACTCTGTACTTTCGTTTCAATCATCTTCATAATTGCCAAAATAAGCATTTTTATGATGGCTGCTATAAAATCCTTAATTTCAACATCTGTGTCACCTCAGGGTTGGCCTCTGCTACTTTTTCTCATGCACATTGAGATTTTTTCTGTTCATGATATGATGAGTGATTTTCAACTATATCCTAAATATTTTGGACATTATGTTATAAGATTCTGGATCTTAATAAAACCTTCTGTTATAGTAAATATGTGTGTGTGTGTGTGTGTGTGTGTGTGTGTGTGTGTGATATTGTTATTGCCATTCAGTTTATTTCTACATATAAGTCCCACATTGTTAATTTTTATAATATAATAATTATAAAAATTAATTTCCATCTGCTATCTTACCTTTTCTTCTTGAAAAACTTTCCTCAGTATTTGTTGGCAGTGGAGTCTTTTAGCTTTTGTTTGTCTAAAAAGTCTTTGTTCTGCCTTAATTTCTTAAAGACATTTTCTCTGGATACAGAACGCAGGGTTGACTGATTTTTCTTTCAATAATTTAAAATGTCTCTCAATTTTCTTTAGGTTTGATTAATTTCTGATGAGAACTTGGCCCTAATTTTTTTTTCCCTCTGTGTAAGTTTTCTTTATTCTCTGGGTGCCTTCAAGTTTTTTTTAAAAAATCTATTTTTCTGCAGTTTTATTTTGATGTATATAGGTGTTTTTTTTTTTTTAATCTTGTTTCAGTTTTCCTGAGATTCTTGTTTGTTGACCCTTATTGACTTAAAAATCCATTGTCCCTTCAAATATTTCTTCTGCCCATTCACTCTCTATCTACTACAATTACATGTATTTGATATTGTCCTACCACACCTATGTTTTATTCTATTATTATTTTTTTTTTGGTTTTTGTGTTTCATGTTGTTTAATTTTTATTTACTTATATATTTTCACTGTTTTTTTTTATTCTGTTATGTCCATTTTGATGAGATGCCCATTGAAGGATTTCTTCATCTCTGATATCATGTTTCTTTTTATTAACATTCACATTTGACTCTTTTTATGGTTTATATCTTTTTGTCCAAATTTCCCATCTGTTCATGCATGTTGTTCATCTGCTGTACTAGACTTTGCAACATATTGAACATATTCATTTATTTAAATGTTTGACATCTCCCTTATAGTTTCAATATCTGGGTCATTTTTGGATCGAAGTCTGTTAACTGCTTATTATCCTTGCACAGCATAACCTGGTACTGTAGGTGCTGGCTATCATTATCAAAAAGAAAGGGGGAGAAAGCAGCATGATGATTGAAAAGAAAGAAATAAAGCTGTGGTTATTTCAGACACTATGATCATAGAAAATTCAGTGAAAACCTATAAACAATAAGAAAACTTGGTAAGGTCAAATTTCAAAAACCAATACCATTTTTTAAGGTGATCCACAATCAGAAAATATTAGAAAAGAAGAATTTCAAAATTGTAACACTGTCTATAAAGCCTTAGGAATTAGCAAATCATGAATAAAAGTTGTTTATAAAAATCTTAAAATTTAATTAAATTTTATAAGATATAATATGAATAAGAGGAGAATTAATCATGTTCTTGGAATGACTGAATTTTTGAGGATGTTAATTATCCCAACAGTGTTCTGTAATGTCAAAACTACCTCAATCAAATGTCATATATAATTTTAAGACAGTTGATAAACTTATTCTAAAATATATGTGGCATAATATTGTAATATTTAATGATCTATGAAGAGTTAAGTCAACTTGGAAAAAGAGGAGCACATGTACTTCAATGACACAGTTCTAAAAACAGTGGCACTAGTCAAGAAAAGAAAAAAGGCCCATGAAATAATATAGAGCACTCAGATGGATTGTTGTGCACTTGGGAATTGATCAATGGAGAAAGGATGATTAAGTAGATGACTTTAGTGGTATAGTGGCCAACCAGTTCTCTGGGGGGGGTGGGGGGCTCACTTTTTTTTTTTTTAAGATTTTATTGATGTATTTGACAGAGAGAAATACAGCTACAGAGGGAACACAAGCAGGGGGAGGGAGAGAAGGAGAAGCAGGCTTCCTGCCGAGCGGGGAGCCCGATGTGGGACTCGATCCTGGGTCTCCAGGATCATGACCTGAGCTGAAGGCAGTCGCTTAACCAACTGAGCCACCCAGGCGCCCTGAGACTCACTTTATAGCATTTATTGATTCTCATGGTATAAATACCCCATCACAGCCAATTTCAAACTATCAACAATTTAACAACCAACTTGCAAAATTTCTTAATGTTAACTGTTGGCTCTTGCCACCCTATACAAGACTCCTCAGGCTCAGATTCAGAAGGGACCTCAGCCACACCTTATGGGAGATGACCTGGGGACAGCCATATTACATGGCGGGAAGTTATGCCATGGTTCAGCTATTAGGGATTATAGTGAAACCTTTGTATGTTTAGCCATGGAGCTAATCATGATTTGCTTTGGAAGCACTCATTAGGTGAAAACTTCTGGCCAGAATTTCTAGTCATTCTACTAAAGAAGATAATGGTTCTGACACCTAATGAATAACTCAGGACCAGAAGAGTTGCTAGAGTAGAAATTATTGCAAAATTGATTTCAGATTATTGTACCTCAGACAATATAAATGAAATGGAGAGAGACCGAAGAAATCACATTAAGAGGCTAATTGTTTGGATACTTCAGAAAGTGGTATTATGGATGAAGGATTCCCTGGAGACAAAAGAGGGAAAAAATCTAAAAAGATGTAATTACTGGAAAAGAGAGACCAAGGACATGGGAGATGAGTCAGGCCATGTGGGTCTATGTACTTCACCCTCAACCTTGTCTTCCAAACAAGGACACTGGCGAAGGGGTATTGGGTCTCCTGACTTCTTGGGAGGCTCTGTCTACAACTCTCTCCTCCTTCCAATATCAAGTCCTCTTGGTTCTCGTTGCCTCTGCATCCTTCTGTCCCTTTCCTACCTTTCCCCCTCCCCAACCCAACCCCCACACATTTTTAAAACGGCTCTGGGGACAGGACCTGTTTCCAAGTTATTTTGGATATACTTGACTTCTTCTAACATGTTAGATTGTATCTCTCAGACTGTCAGAGTTTGAGAAGCTTCTCAGAATAAAAATGTTATCTCTCTGTGTATTTTTGCTCTTTAAAGAGCAAAAGAAAGAGGTCTTTGTGTTCTAATTATGACTAACTCTCGTTTTGGAGATTTTAGGTCCCTGAAAGCAAGAAGAGAACACAGAGCTTCCACCAGTGCCTGAAGCACCCAAAGTGGTCTAGTTGTATCTCCAGTGCTTAGCAGGATGCCTGCACACACTTATTTAGACCTGACTCTATACAAATGCTTATTGTGTGGTATTTGGCATCTGTTATGAACTGTATGCTTATGTCCCCTGCCCCCCAAATTTATATGTTGAAACTCTAATCCTCGTTGGAATGGTCTTAGGAGGTGGGGCTTTTGGGAGGTAATTAGGTCATAAGAAGGGGCGCATTCAGGATGGGATTGGTGTCCATATAAGAAGAGTGTCTCTCTCTCTCCCTCCTTTCCTCCTTCTCTTTCTCCACCCTGTGAGCAAGAAGATGGCCATCTGTAAACCAGAGTTCTCATCAGATAGCAGATCTGTTGGCACCTTGATCTTGGTCTTGCTAGTCTCCAGAACTGTGAGAAGTGTTTCTTGCTTGAGCCACCCAGTATAAAGTAATTTATTAGATCTGCCTAAGCCAACTAAGACAGCATCCCTAAGAGAAATGAGGGCTATTCTAATGTGGAGGAAACACAGCGTGTGCTCCTTACGTGGATAGAGAAGATTTTCAACAAGGTGACAAGGAAGGTATACTTGAAGAAGTTGGATTACCATCCACATAAAGAAAATATGCAGGAACTCTTTATAAGGCTGTGTCTAACAATCTTTTCATGGGGATGCATTTAAAGTAAAAAAATAAATAAATAAGAGAAAAAGGCACAACTACTCCCTTAAATGTGAGAATTAGCAACAAATTACCTACATTAAAATTAGTCATAGAAAATGAGCAGTATTAATATCTTCATCTAGATTAAAGCTGGTTCGCTTAATTGACATTTATAGGTCTATTTATGGAAGGCAAGAGATGGCTTTAAGAGGGGTCTAGCTACCTGGGATGATCTCCATGAGACTGGTCTCCTGGGACTGGGGTACAGAAGACTCTTCTGAAACAACTGGAGCCCAAATTCCCCATCTGGTAGCCCTTGCTTCATTTGGCCACAAGCTTGCCCCCTGCCCAGGACCACAGGCTTGAGGCCAGGAGGTGAGCCCTGGGTAAGGTGAGGCATGTGACTCCAGGCAGTGGGGTGCCGAGAGCCTAAGTCCTTCACAATCAGAGGTGGAGGAAAACGGGAGAGAGCCCCAGTGGACCAGAGCACATTCACTGTGTCCAGGGCTCACCAACACTAGCAGAGACAGAATCATGAGGCTGGGCTGGGTCACACTAGTATGTAGGTTGTGACTAATGGCCATCAAATCCTCCATCATTAGCCTCCCCCTAATAATGATCTCAGTTGTTACATGAATGCTGTTGACCATGTTTGTGACAAGCATTTTTTGAAATATGATGCATTAGGGTAAGTTTCTCCCCTTCACTTCTGTAACTATATTTTATGCTTTCCACTCCCTCCACCCAGGATTCTGGAAGATCCTAAAGTGGTTGTCATTTAAAAAAAAAAATGATGGCATGGAGACAGATTCAGATAAAAGCCCCTCGTTAGCAGATGTTGGGTCCTTGGGTGGTAAGAGCCATCCCGTAGAGCCAGAAGACAGTGGCCCCAGGTATAGGTGCAACTGTGATCAGTAATAATAGCTAACCTGTCCTGGGCGCTCTATGCCAGAGTCGTTTGTGATCGTCCCACAAGCCGTAATTCATTTAATGCTCCTCACAGTCCTGGGGGTGAGAATTTTTATTGTCCCCTCATGAGGAAGTTGAAGTGGTATGGGTGACTTATCCAAAGTCCAATCTCTTATAATAAAGGGTGAGCTGCGATGTGGACCCAAGACACTGACTGAGAGATGCCAGATGCCACTGCTGAATGCCACCGCTGGCGCCAATGCATTGAGGTAAATGTCTCGCTGCCTGCTCGCGACCTGAACAAGTCACTTCCTCCTTCCTTCCTTCCTTCCTTCCTTCCTTCCTTCCTTCCTTCCTTCCTTCCTTCCTTCCTTCATGTCCTCGTCCTTGAAAGAAGTGGGCATGACAGAAGAGAGAGCAGGATGCTGTGAAAGGGCACCAGAAGAGTTTCCAGCCATTATCTGGGTGTCCTAGAAAATTAACTCTACCTCTCTGAGCCATGTCTCCATGAATCCGCACAGATTTTGCACTCTGTGCCATTGTTGCCTTCAGAAAAATAGCGAGGCTCATAGAAGGAAGGGCGGCCAAGCAAGATGAGGGACCCACAGTTGTCTGAATAATTCCATGCCCATCTCTTAAACACTGAACCATTTGGTCTCTCCAATACTCTTCTGTGATTCTGATGTCTGTTAAATCTACTTTTTAGAACAGGTGGGAGGATGAAATGAGGCAATGCTATTAAGTGTAAACAAAAACCCCCATGCAGAGAGGAGGTGCAACTATGTGTAGAACACACACCCCAGCTTTCCAGTGTGTGAAGATTTTGCACACATCCTGGGGGCTGAAAGTACCCCATTTTGGGCAGAAGTAAAGCAAAATAGCTAATCTTCTCACATTCCACTCCAAGTTTGGGAGAGTTTCTAAATGAGGAGAAGAGAAAATTATGAATACCAAATTTCTAGGGCTCTTCCTCAGGCCTTGAAAGGAGTTTACTCTGAATCTGCAATTGGAAGCTGTGTGACCCAAGGTAATCACTTAACCTCTCTAAGACTCAAGTCTCTGGCTGGAAAAAGAAGAAAATTTTACCTAACCTCAGAAATGAGTTTCGTTGGAGCTAAATGTTTGACCTCACTTGGAATTATGACGAGATGAGTTAAATCATTTATAATGAAAATGAGGGGCCCCTGAATGGCTCAGTCAGTTAGGTGTTTGTCTCTCAATTTCTGCTCAGGTCCTGATCTCAGAGTCATGAGATGGAGCCCTGTGTCAGGTTCTGTGCTGGGCATGAATCCTGCTTGGGATTCATTTCCTCCCATTCCCTCTGCCCCTCTCACTCATGCTCCTCCCTCTATAAATAAACAAATAATAAATATGATAAGAAATTGACAGTAGGAAATAAGTGAATAAGTAATAAACGAGGGCCTAAAGGAGTATAAGCAGTATGGAAACAATACTGAAATTAAGGGTAGCTGAGAACAGATACCCTGAAGGACAGCGTGAACACCATCCAACAGGAATCTGAGTGAAAGCTACCAAACAGTGCAACATGCTAGGGAAAGGACAGTAGTTAACTCAAGAGCATCCATAATGCTCACGGCAAAAGTTTCGTATCAAGGGCCCCTGGGTGGCTCAGTTGTTAAGCATCTGCCTTCGGATCAGGTCAGGATCCCTGAGACCAGAGATGGAGCCCTGCCTCAGGCTCCCTGCTCAGAGGGAAGCCTGCTTCTCCCTCTCTCACTCCCTCTGCTTGTGTTCCCTCTCTAGCTGTGTTTCTCTCTGTCAAATAAATAAATAAACAAACAAACAAACAAATAAATAAATAAATGCAATCTTTTAAAAAAGTTTCATATCAGGGTTTAAATGACTCCTGCCTAGAGCCACAAATGGAAGGGAAGACAAGATGCCCAATCCCAGAGAAGGAATCACTGGGAACATCGTGCAGAGAACATAGGAGACCCCGATACTAAAAAATGGAATGTGTGATTTTAAGAGAATAAATCAGATTTTGGGAACCAACATCACCTTGGAAAGCCTTAATGCTTATTCTAGTCATGCTTCCATTGCTTAAATCTTCTTTTGTGGGGAAATCTTTAGACCCTAATGTAGGTTCTGTGGCTTAAAGTACTGGCAAATCTTTCTTAAAGTGTCTAGATTTGTGAAATAAAGTAAAATCATTTTGAGCAGTCTAGTGGTAAAGGTAAGGGAACAATCTGGGTGATAACATTTTCAGCAAAAAAACAAGAGAAACAATTATCAAGTAATAGACATATTTTTGTGTGTGTTGTTAATATGCCAGTGTCAGTGATATTTCCCAAAGAAGAACAGAGGTAAACTGTTTAAAATACATTCACCAACTCCTAACGCAGCTATCCTCAAGTGACAAATTCCTGATGTGTTTCCTTCAATGGGAAAGAACATTTAATGAGCTCTAAAGCTCTTCTATTACTTAATATGTACTACCTACTCACAAACCTGTCTTGAAGATTAAATGTCAGAACGCATTGAACGCACTTATCATACCTGGAGTATAGAAAGCGCTTCATAAATGTTAGGCAATATATCGTTGGTGTTCAGAACCTTCTGTTTTCAAGTCACCCTGCTGGACCATCTAAAAAATGACCTTATTTGGTGTATATAAGAGTTAGAGATTATAGTCTTCATATTTCAAGTTGAAATCCTAAATCTCATTAATAGAAGTAGCCGGAGTGAGTAAGCAGCGAGCAGCAGGATTCCAGGCTGGGTTAGCATGGTTCTGTGCTCCTTCTGTTCCCGAGTCTCATGTGTGCTTTCTCGTTACACGAAGTATTGCCACAGGGAACTGCAGATGGAGGTAGGTTAGATGTTGCTCTTCTGCTTAATAGGTGAGGGATTTGACGAGGTTCCCCGCACCTACCAAACTGGGGAAACCAAACTTGAACCCATATCGATAGCCTTCCAGTCCAGAGTTCTTTCTAAACTGGGGTATACACTTTCGCTCAGGCCAGGTCAACAAAGTTCACTTGTAGATTTCCACTCCAAAAATCATAATTTACAGCCCTCACTCATTTCCTGAACTGTGGCCCCAACGCATCATGCAATAATATAAAATGCATGGAAACATTATTTGCTAAGATATCTTTGTGATGAGTAGGGAAGGATTGAGCATAAATTACTTAATCACGAGGAAGCGTTGTAAAATGTTTGTGGGAAATGGTCAAACTTCTTTATAGAAAAGATCTGCCAGTATCTGCTTGCTCTTGCCACAACTCTTCCATTTGAAATTTCTGTTTTTGTGTTAATCTGGAGTCTTGTCAGCTCAGTAGGAAATGATCGTTGCTGGGTGAAATGCATGAAATTCTCAACACATGAAGCAGCCCTTGATGGAGGCATTTTGCTCTGTCGTGAGGCAGCTCACCGGGTCTATGACAGCATTAGAGAGACGTATCTAGGCGTCAATGACTAGTCGTTTACAACCTGTGCACTATGCCATCACCATGAGTCACAAACCATGGCACATTGTTCCTCCATTATTATGGTTCAGCAAACTTTTAAACTGCTGCTCATTTTTTAAATTTTCATAGAATGATTCCAGTGTGTGGGTATTCCTGGTGTTTACACTCTTGGGCAAATGGTCTTTTACTCTATTTCCTTTTGTTGGAGACCAGGGTGTCGTTTGGTAAAAAATAACCCTTACGACACCTTGGGCTCCCTGGTGACTGGGGTGCTAGAAGATTAACAATGACCTAGACCTTTGAGCATTTTTGTGCTTCGTAGAGGGACGAGCCAACCATGCCGATGCTGTGGGATTGTGCCACATGGGAGTTTTCCATTAAATGCTGGGCTTCATTTGTCCTCTGTGCTCATGAGATACCATTTACCCTTCCGACTCTATCTACCCTCCTGCTTACCGGGAAGGTCCTATGGCTTTGGATTTGTTAACAGTCATTTCTGTAGTTATGAAGACAAATCTCAACTCTGTTTTTTTAATTGGTTAATGTTTAAACCAACTGGGCTTAGATATTTGGGTCGAAGAAACTGTTTGGTTAGTCAGTGCTTGGGGCAAGTGCATTCATTAGTAAGCACATACTTACATTAGTTTCAGTAAAAACACATTTGTTTGTACAAACACAGAACAGAGAAGGAAATGTTTACAGCATCCCCATTTGCCAACTCAGAAAGGACTTACCCCGCAGACAAACAGATGAATCACTCCACCCCCCACCCCACCACGTATTAGCATGGAAAGTAGCAGAAGTTCTTTGGGATGATTTGTAAACATTGAATTTGCCTCCTATAAGGACCTCTGGCTGTCCCAAATCGGAGGTGTGTCCTCTAGCATCCTTGACAGGTGTTTCTCTAGCTCTTCCTGAACAAGTTCAAAGATAGGATCCCTTCCTCCTCAGACAAAGATTACTGCCTTTCTAAAGCATTCTGCTAGAATGTTCTTTTTCCATGGAGGCAAAGTCTGGATCCTTATAACTTCTTACTATCTGCTCTAATTCCATCATCTGGAGCCAAGCAAAACAAAGCTTTTTCCTCCTCCAGACAATAGTGCTTCAAACATTTGAAGGAAGCTTTGCCATCCACCCTTTGTTTTTTGTCTCCAGTAAACATTTAGTTCTTTAAGCAATTCTTCTAGGACATGGCTTCTAGTTCTTGCACAATCTGGGCACCCTGCCTTGCCCTTGGGTTTGGCCTGGTCCAGAGACAAGGGCATCCCTTCACCTTGAATTTCTTCTTATAGATTGTAAATATCTAGCCACCAATGAAAGTTAGGAAGTAATTGTTTTTGAACATATTATTATCAGTAGAAGGTCACGGAAATGTACATGATCTTCTGGTCAATCAGTAGCTGGGTAGAGGTGTGTGTTCCAAAATCTTATACTATTAGTTGCTATCACTTCTCCTTCTGCAAAAAGTAGTGTGGATGGGCTCAGCTGGTATTAACGTGGGGTGGGGGGGAAGGCAAGTGAGGAGACAGAACAGCTGGGAAGCCCATTCCTTATGGGGAATGGAGACGAGGAGACATTTACAGAAGGCTTCCAAGTTACCTTCATGCGTGCATATCCCTTTCAAGGTTTGAGAACTTCTGACCCAAAGATTGTTCTGCCCTTGGAGAAAAGGCAACTGATCTGTCCCCTTTGGGCTCTAGGGAGGAATCCTGCTGACTACCAGAGTGAACCTACTCATAACTCATACCCACTGAACCACTGTCTCAGAATCTTCAGGAAAGAACAAAAAAATTGTGAATTTGGAAGCTGATTCTGGACTCTGATGTCCACACAGAAATGGTTAGGAATGTTGTATCCCTGGGGAACACCAAGGGCCCAAATGCTTATGTTCCCACTCAGCACGACCCATGTGTGTTCCCTCCCAGGACCCCCTGCCAATCTCTCCCTTGATGTTTTAAGGGGCCCTAAATAATGTCCAGACTCACGAGCAGAAGGGATTACAGTTGGAGATCATTTTGAAGTTTAATGTCTTGGAACATTTTTCTTTCAAATTTGTTATTTTAAGCACACACTGTGATTTAATGACTCTTTTTGGGAGTTCAGTTTGTGGTTGAAGTCCGAGCACTGAGGAATGCATGTTTAATTTTTTTCATCCTATAACGAGCATTTCATCTTAGACTAAATAGATGCACATTTTAGAAATCCCACAGAATCGCCGAAATGCTGATGTTTATATAAATGCTTGCATGTTTGAGTGAATTTTGCTAAAGGAAACAATCAGAGCTGGTTCTGCAGACTTTGTGGAACTCTGCTAAGTCCTTAATTCTCCATCTGTACCAATCCCTCCCTCATTTATGTCCCCACCCAGGACCTTAGGCATGTACGTAGCACCAAACCTACTGAAGGACCCTGGAGTCCCCCACGGATTCTGGGCTTGGTGACCATGAAAAGCATGCCTTGTGCTCTTGGACCCAGCACCTTGCACAAGAGCCTTCACTTGTTGGACTGAGGCTGCACTCTGGCTGAGTTTGGGCCCAGGGGTGGAGGTTTTAATCCTCTCAAAGAAGCCATGCAGGGAACTGGATAGATACCCGGATGGAAACTGAAACAGAGACATTTACAGGAAGACCTGTGACAATCAAAAAGGCCTCCATCTTCTCTACGAGGGGAGGAAAAGAAATGGACCACTTTTTCAGTTTCCCTACAATCTTAACCAAGGCGAGGCTATGGTTTCACTGAGGTAAGCATGTCCCAACACCAGAAAAGTGGAGAGACGTTGGCCACTTAGGAAAAGATTGTCTAAAAACTTCTCTCTTTTTTTCCGGCTGGGCTCAGTGGGCTGTGTTTCGAGGAAGGAAATCCACACCTTTTTTTGTCTGCGGATCGATAACGCAGAATAAGCCCACCATGCCTGTTGCAGAAGAAAAGTGTGCTTAATTATAATGAACAAAAAAAGGGAATGGCCGAATGCTTAGAGTGGGATAGAAAATACAGAAGAATAGTTCCGGGAGAACTCTCAGCCACACACAAGTAAGAAAAAATATTTAACAGGAGCGCCTGGGTGGCTCAGAGGGTTAAAGCCTCTGCCTTCGGCTCAGGTCATGATCTCTGGGTCCTGGGATCGAGGTCCGCATCTAGATCTCTGCTCAACGGGGAGCCTGCTTCCTCCTCTCTCTCTGCCTGCCTGTGATCTATCTCTCTGCCAAATAAATAAATAACATCTTAGAAAAAAAAAAAGAAAATATTTAACAATATGCATATGATTTCCCAGTCATACAGACGGAATTCCTAGACTTAATTACTGTTATTCCCACTACTGGACATGAATATGCAAATAAAGCAGGAGTATCACCCAGATAAATGCAGAACTTACTCAGAGAAAGAGACATTGTAGATAAGCAAATTTGAGCTTGAACACTGGTGCAGCCATACAAAGAGATCTTGGGTGAATTGAACGTCTGGAGTTTTCTAAGTTCAGTGAACTCTATGACAATTGGAGAACAAATGTATTTTTTGGCAGAATTCTGAAGTGGAAGAGGTGGGAAAAGAGGGTCACTCCCGGGCCTACCAGCTGGCAAGGGAGCTCAAGCCATTTTAATGGTAGCGAGTAGAGCGCTGTCAGGGTTTCCAAGGGATTTTAATAGTCGTGTGGTCAGAGTTCCCTGAGTAAATAGCTCCCATTTCCACTCTGGCTGCCAGCTGGCCAAGTGGGGGACCACCTAGGTTGCACACCCCCCAAGGAAATGGGGAGCAGGTTCTCTCTTTCTACAGTTTGCCTGCCCACCGCTGTCCCTAGCTGCCTGACATTCCACCATTAGAGTGACATGCCCTGACTCACACTTGGCTCCCAGTTAAAATTCAAATCCTACTCCCAAAGATTTTTTACTTTGCTACTTTGTTAGTTTGTATTTTGTTACTCCTTTGAAACTGATTTCTGCTTATGAATGGGCTTTAGCACCTGTTTTGAAAACAGGGATGGGGCGGGGGAGAAGGAAAAGAGGGGAGAAGAGCAGAAATGCCCTGATTAAGGAGCCTTCCTGGGGCACCTGGGTGGCTCAGTCATCAAGCATCTGCCTTTGGCTCAGGTCATGATCCCAGGGTGCTGGGATAAAGCCCCACATTGGGCTCCCTGCTTGGTGGGAAGCCTGCTTCTCCCTCTCTCACTCCCTCTGCTTGTGTTCCCTCTCTAGCTGTGTTTCTCTCTGTCAAATAAAGAAATAAAATCTTAAAAAAAAATTTTAAAAAGGAGCCTTTCTGGGTGGTGGACACACATCAGCCTCCATTTTCCCTCGGCACAGCTCCTTATCATATGACCTTGTGTCATGGAGAGCCTGAGAATATTTGCAACCCCTGGACTCTGAGCTTGGCCTTATGTCATGTCTTGGCGACTGGGACAGACGAAGGGCTTGGAAGGCACTTGGGCGATTGGACTTGATTGCTTTTAAACCTTTCACTGTCCTGAGAACAAGCACGAGTCAACCCATAGGCAGCTCAAAAACACAGCGGTCAAAACCACAGGGCACCAGCAAGTCCAGCCAGCGCCCCCCTCCGGCAGCCAGAAGGCAGCCCAGTCACAGAAATGTGAGAGAACCACCCTGATCACTGGAATGTTTGAGGCTCAGGGACTAAATAAATGCATATTGTTGTGTGCCACTCATGGTCTGTGCTCGTTTGTTGGGCGGTATTATTGTGATCATGGAGAGCTGATACATCAGAGAAGAAAGGGCCCAGGATAGAGAAGCCTGGGAGGTACCAAGGCCAGGTTTGCCCCCCTCACAATTATAAGCATGTGGGCCTGCCTCGCCTTTGGGCAGCCAGAAGACAGTAGAACGTAAACCTGATCTTAACACTGCAGTCAGCCTGCCCTTTGCAGCAGCAGGGGTGGGGGGTAGGGGCAGAGAGACTGGCTTGTCCTCCCCCAATATGGGGTGTGACACCAGGTCTTCATTGAAGGGGTGGGGGAGGGACCCAGATTCATCTTGAGGCTACTGTACATTAGTGACTGTGTTACGGTTCCCCCCGATCTATCCACGGTCCTGTGAGTTGTGGTTCGTCTTCCCCACTCTACAGATGGGAAGACTGAGACCGGAAGAGATCAATAACTTGAGTATGTTAAGCATCGGGGGGCAGACCTGTGAGTAGCTGACAGCCAGGTTAGGCTTTGCAGGCCTCGGGCGGCTTCTGCCGGCTCTGCCGACATGTGGTGCAAGTGACGTGAAAACAACACCCCAAAGCACCATTGGAGCCACACAGCTTCCTTACCAACACGAAACTGAATTTCATGTAAATTTCACAACAATATTCTTTTGTTGTTGTTGTTGTTGTTGTTGTTGTTTTCAACCGTAGTAAAAAAAAAAAAAACAAAAAAACAAAAAAACATTCTGCGCTCACAAGCTGTACAAAAATGGGCAGAGGGCCAGAGCTCGCCAACCCCTGATATGAACAACACCGGGGCTCAGATTCCAGCCTATAAAATTCTGCAAGTGGTTGGGAAGCCAAAAAGTCTTTGTGGAGGAGTGTGGATGTTTCTTAGGTCCCATTGGCTTTATTACTGCGGCTGAGTACCTCCCTATATAAAAACAGATGAACATCAAGAAAATGTCCAACTCACTTTGGAATGTGTTAGACAGGCATGCCCAACTCCTGACCCTTTACCTGTCGTTCTCTTGGGATCAAGTAGGTTGACTCCGAGTGTGCACTGCTGTGTACACGTGTTCTTGTGCACGTGCGTGTGGGATACCTGTGTATGTGTGCATTCCTGCTGTGTGTGTACAGATACGTGTGAGTAGGTGCTGGAGACAGACTTTAGTGAAGTAATGGCCCAGGATGAAAGAGAGAGAGAGAGATAAGGTAGGTACCCGGTGCTATTACTACCTCCATGCTGCAGAGGGGGAAATTGAGGTTCAGAGAGACTCACAACTTTTTCAAATTTCCTCCAAAAGGGGAGGCAAAATTCAAATGTCATGATGCCTGCCTCCAGACCCAGCACCTTACCTACCAAACTGCACCCCTCCCTCTTCTGGGAAGAGACGCCCCTGGCGGCTGGCTGTTCCCTTGAAGCCCCTGCCCACCACCAGCTCCCTCTGACTCACACTCTGCCTTAGGCTCTCCCACCAGAACAAAATGGAAAGTAAGTAGTCAGGACAAGACTAAAAGGACTAGCACGGACTGTTTCCAATCACAAGTGGGAAGTCCTCGTAGAAGACCCAAGGCCATCGTTGCACATGCTGTCACACCGCATCGCCGGAGTTTCATTCCTCAGTCAGCCAGGGCCCTTCCTGTCTCCGGATGACATGCCCCCCGCAGCCTTCCCATCAGAACACAAGCCCCAACATCTCCCACCTGGCTTGTCCAAAGGGTTCTCCACCAGGAGAGAGGGCTCTTCTCCTCCAGGCCACTTGTGCCCTGCCCATCCCTGCACCACCAGGGCCCAGACCAGCACACGGGAGGATCATCCTCCCCCGGCTCCTGACTTCCTATTAACAAGGCAGAAAGCCTCCACACAATTGTTCATTTTCTAGATTCTTCTTTCTTATTTGACACAGTGCAGTTAGACACCAACATGTGTCATACGTGTGTCAGATGCTGAAACCCATTCAGCACGGGTCTCCATTTCCCCGTGTGTCAGCCTTGTGAGTTTCAATTTCTGAGACCTGCTTCCCCTCTCTGTAATCATATTTGTGCAAGCATTTTAAAACTGTAAAGGCCATGTAGATAAGCAAAAATTACATTATACTTGCTAAGGGTTAGCATCTCCGATTACAATAGTGCTCAGTAGTCTGGGAGGTACTTACCAGACTGCATCTGATCGCAGTACAATCACGGAGCTCACAGGGCTGGCCCTCCAGTTCCAGAGTGGTCCCGTCCATCAGCCCAGCAGCATCCCTGCTAGGTGCCCCGTGTCCCCTGCAGGGGCTCTGCCACTCCCCTCATTTCATTATCCAAATGTTTTCTTTCTTTTTTTTAAAAAAAAAGATTTTATTTATTTGACAGAGAGAAACACAGCCAGAGAGGGAACACAAGCAGGGGGAGTGAGAGAGGGAGAAGCAGGCTTCCTGCTGAGCAGGGAGCCCGATGTGGGACTCGATCCCGGATCTCCGGGATCATGACCTGAGCCGAAGGCAGTCACTCAACCAACTGAGCCACCCAGGCGCCCCTATCCAAATGTTTTCAATGCTGATGCATGCGACTTTCTAAAATCTGTAGCCACCTCCTTTTATAAGCATGTTCTACAACATTACCGACTCTTTCTTAACCTACTGCAAACAAAAAACAGAGACAGTTTTAAAGCATAATATGCAATCAACATATGCAATGGAAGAGGTCATGCTCAGAGTAGTGCTAGCCATATGGAAAGGAAGCATGACAGGTACCATGAAAGAGCTCCGATCACAGGTGGAATATTCAGCACATGCTGGTCAAGGTGTCAAGATTGGGCAGTGGAGATGGGGCCAGATAAGGAAAGGTCTTATCCTTAGAAACGATCCTGAAAGTCATGAGAGTTATTGGAAAGCTTAATGCACTGGATTAATGTGGTCTTACTTGCATCTTAGAAAGATTAGCTGGGCAGTGGAGTGGAGATGGTTTGAAGAGAGTGATCAAGGCAGGGAGGTCAGTTAGAAAACGACTTGAATCATCCAGCAGAGGAAGGATGACCATTTGAAACCAAGACAGTGGAGCTGGAGAAAGGGAAGTCGGTTTTATGGCCACTTAGGGAAAAACAGTTGATGGATCAGTTGGATGATGAGGGCAAAGGAGAGAGAAAACTCCCAGTCGAGCGTAGGTCAATGCGGGAACCCAGTGATGGTATCTATAAGAGGAAAAATGAATGGGAAGCCATTTGTGGAGGAAAAAAGTGTGTTCTGCTTCTGATGTGTTTGGTTTGGAGAGCTTTGGAGACATCCAGGAACTGGCATGTCCAGTAACCACTGGGTAATGCATGTCAAGGCCAGAGAGAGTAAGCAGCTCACAGGTGGTGGTGGAAAACTGGGAGTTAAATGAAATCACTGGGAAGATTAGAGGATGTGAGAAAAGAAGGCTGCGGATGAGGCCATAATGAACTTTAACATTCTTGATGTGGACACGGGCAGGGGAGCCCGTGAAGGGGGCTGGGGAGCTGCGGGCGGAGAGGAACAAGACTCAAGACCAGCAGTTCCGTGGGAGGGAGTCAAGGGAAGTCAGAATGTTAAATTAAGCGTGTCCGAGAGTGTCAAAGACTGTAGATGGTGTTAAAAAGTAAGGACCCAAAAGTGTCTGTTGGAATCTGCCATCCAGAAGGCAATGCAAACTTTGTGGCAACAGTTTCACGAAAGAAGAAATAACCTTTATGTTCTCATTTACTCTGAAATTCTCCAAGTCTGTGATGGTTAGTGGCTGATTCATAAGGCCTGTGTTTGAAAGAAGCTTAAGATGGGAGCTCTAGATATTTCTGTCTCTAAAAATTCCTAATAACCATCTTCCTTTTCTAGCCAAGTTATGTTCCAGTTTAACATCATTGAGAATTCGGTTCTCTTTTACTTTCTGCCCAACTGAAGGGTGGTTAAAATCGAGGTAGTGTTATGTGAAACTAGGAACCAGACTCCGCTCGTGTTGGCTGAAATCTCGATGCCAATTCTGATTTTCCATTCAGAGAAACAGCAGTCACTGGATTTCCTCTTCAGCTGTGGTCCAGCGCCCATCCCTCCGAGCAGTATGCTGGCTTTCCCATTGCTGAACGAAATGGCCCAATGTCCTAGTATTTGTGGGTAGGAAGGCAAGAAATGGTAAGCAGCGATTTCATCTGTTTCTGCAAATTACAGAAAATGTGCTGGGTCCTTCCTTGGCGTCTTATATCAAGAAGTTGGGACCCAGCTGCGACGTGAAGCTGCTTCTGTCTGATCGCTATCGGCGGACAGTGCAAATGTGGCCCGAGCAAAGTCCTCAGAATGTTTGTTTACAGGCCAGGCTGGCGAACCGTATTAGGTCAGTATTTAAAACAGGTACATGCTCCTTCTTTAAAGGACTCAAAATGGCCTCTGCAGAATCAGCGGGGATTAGTGAAGGTGTTGAACCAACGATGCACAGCCGGCAGGTAAAGAACCATCTCAGCACAGCACGATGGAGAAGAGTTCCATAAGCTGGAATAAGTCACATGTTATGATGACATTTCTTTTTTTTTTTTTTTCAAGATTATTTATTTATTTATTTGATAGAGAGAGAGAGAGAGAGAGGGCACACAAGCAGGGGGAGCAGCAGAGGAAGAGGGAGAAGTAGACTCTCCACTGAGCAAGGAACCCGAAGCAAAACTCCATCCCAGGACCCCGGGATCATGACCTGAGCCGAAGTCAGATGCTTAACCACCCAGCTGAGCCACCAGATGCCCCAGACCATCCTGAACTTTTATAAAAAAAAAAAAACAACAACACATTTTTTTGAAAGATTTTATTCATTTATTTGAGAGAGAGAATGAGAGAGAGAGAGAGAGCACAAGTGAGGGAAAGGCAGGCAGAAGGAGAGGGAGAAGCAGGCTCCTTGCTTAGCACCTTGCTAAGCAAGGAGCCTGACTTGTGGCTTGATCCCAGGACCCCAAGATTGTGACCTGAGCTGAAGGCAGATACTTAACTGACTGAGCCACCCAGGTGCCCATGATGACATTTCATTGCAAATTCTTTACTGGCTGCTAGAGTCTTTACTGCTACCTAAATTATTTCTCATATAACATCACTTCATGTTGTTCCAAAAATAAAGAAAAGCCATGTGCTCAGAAATCACATAAAGTGCATTTATTCACTTGCAGAGTGAACTGAGGAGATCTGCCTGTATTTGTTTGTGTCTCAGGTGTGGTCTAAATCTGGGAATGGGATCTTCAATCACAAATGTCAAATTTGTAACTAGAATTAAAAAAAAATCTCACCACTTTCCTGAACTTTCTTTTAAGTTCCAAAGAGTTGATTTCAAAATCAGTCGTGTAACAGAACTTTCATTCTTAGAATTTGAAAGCCGCAGATAATTTTTTTAAAAAGTTGCCCGGAGCTCAGTACCTAAGTCTAGATCCTTCCTAGCACAGGTGGGACACACGCCACAGGCTTTGCTGCCTTGGCTTCCCCACACTTGAACCCCAGAGTTTAACTGATCGTCTGGCTTATTTTATCCACAATGGATTTTCTTTTGTTAGGAAAGGATTAATTCCTTTTTATCTCTGTCTTTTTTGGGCTAACTCAATTAAATCAGCCCTCAAATATACCATGGGATTGGCATAGGCATATAGTTTTATTCTTGAAGACACAGACCTAACTTTCTAATTTCTAACAGAATGCCTTTTTTTTTTAACTTAAAACTTGCCTTTGACTTCCCAATGATTTAAAGAAAAATTCAAATATCATAAATTATGGTAGTTCAGATGGAGCCTAAAGGACCATAAGACCCATTTCAAAGGGAAAAATCTTTTCTGTAAATGATTTGATATTTGATATTGATCAGAGCCTTATGGGAATCACGCTCAGACAACCTGTAGGATTTCAGCAGTTTAAGAAAAATACGTCAGTGGGCTTTATCTTTTGCCTCTGGGCAGACACTTTGCTAAGGTTGTGGTGGTTTTTCAGTTGGAGTCGTGAAGATTTTGTGGCTCTCTGGAGCAGGGCGCAGTGAGGCGCCCCACTGCTGGGGACAACTCCCCCAACTCCCCACCATGACAGGCCTCTGTCCCAACAAGAGGACCTGAACACTGGGGTCACTTTTTCTTCCTCAAGGGCCAACAGAAATGTATGTGGGTGAGGAAAAGAGGTCTGTAGAAAGGACGGGCTTTACCCCAGGAGCTCACCCCGACACAGAAGGGCCCCGAGCTGGAAACAGCTGAGCCCACCTCTTGCCCTGGGAGGCCCAGGAGGCGAACCCCGAGCCCCAAGGCTGCGGGTGCCGGCTTCAGGTAAAGGCTAGAGCACACTGTGCCGCGATGCAGGGACACAGGCTGGAGACGGGAAGGCAAGAAGTGACAAAGATAAACCCGCAAGCAGGCGGGGAGCCCACAGCACAAAGGGTCCTGTGAGGTTTCTGATGCCTCACTTCCCATCAAATTTGGATTAGCCGTGGCAAAAGAGGAAAGAGAACAAATAAAGGAAATCCACAGATAATCCCCAAACCTCCATTTGAGCTAATAGTTTAAATTCCTTCGATGGCAAGTCAAGCCTTTTTTTGTTTACCAGACTTGATAATGACGGACAAAATAAACCAATCTCAATTTAACCTCCTTCCTGGGCATGTGGATGGAAACCGCCTTTGGGCTGAGGTAATCCTTACTGGGGGCGAACCTGTGCGGGCCCCACCCGGGGGAGCCTGCCCCCAGGCCCAAGGGCACTGACCACAGTGTCGCCTGAGGGGGAACTGTGGGAGGCCAGCCCCGCTGGGGGGTGGAGCACAGCCATTAGGGGTGCTCTCATTGTCCCAGCCGGCATGAGGGGGTCCTTTGAGATGGAGCCAACGCAGCCAACCCAGCCCAGTCCAGAGCATGGCATTGGGGAGAGGCAAAGAAGGGCGAAGCAGCTGAGAACGTGAACCATCAGCAGGCTACACGATGTTGAGGCGGAGATCTTTCTCCTGCTCCTTCTGTCTTGGACACCCACCAGATTAAAACCACAGTAATGGTCATTGACAAAACCAACCCCCAGCTAGAAGTCTCCTCAGCGTGTTACTGCATTTTTCAATGAGTCTGGAACCGTAGCCTCAACACGAATGCTTGGTAGAGAATGGCTTTCTTCACATTTCCAGACACAGAGCCTCTCAGGCCTGCGTCCCAAGATGCCTTTTCCCTGGTGAACCCCCGTCTGAGATGACTTCAGCTGCTTTTTCTGACCTTCTCAGGTCATTTTGCTTGGGGACACTTCCTCAAAAAGGAGAAGCAGTTCCAGGTCTGTAGGTCTGGGCTGCAGACCAGCTGTTGTCATTAAGGATCTTGGTGAATCATTTTTCTGCTATTTCTTTTGCCTCATCTGTAAAATGGGAATAAAATTAGCCATCTCTCTTCATCTCATGGCTAATGCAGACTTAGAGCAACTTATCCTTTCTATTTAATAAACAAACTCTGAGAACACATTGTAGGGAATTTTTCTCCTTCTCTCTCTTTCTCCCTTCTTCCTTCCTTTCTTTCTTCCTTCCTTCCCTCCTTCTTTCCTATACATTTTTGCTTTCCTTTTTCTGTTTTTCTTTTTGGAAGTAGCTCTAGAAGAAACTACCAGAATTCCCCTATTGATATTCTACTGCTTTTCAACCCTTTTCCATTTGGTAATAATTTATAAATGTGTTCTGGAAAAAATTTTAAAAGATGAAATGATAAATGTAAAATATACAGTGGATAGGAAAGCCTATTAGACACTAATACTCAACCAGTGGAAGTCGGTGAATGGTTATTGAAGAACGGGAATCTTCTGGGGGCACAAAGGTACAAAGTTCAGACTGGGCCTCAAATTCCATAAAGTTTCAACAGGACCCATTTTCATACAAATTCCTCCCAGAAAATAAATCTCCTGGACATCCCTGGAACGACATTCATAACCATCTCAATTTTTTTTTCCCTTTGGTATCTGAAATAATTTAGCCTAAGAATAAGGCTCAGTGGTCCTCTTGCCAGCTGTCAATAATTTTAGCTGCTTCAGTCAGGATTGCCCCTGCCTTTCCTCTGAAAAGAGAAAAAGCCAGCCTACTAGCTAACTGCTAAGCCCTTAAAGAGTTCCTAGTTCAGGAAGTCAATTCACTCTCCTCTGATAGCCTCACTCTGGGGACAGAAAATGAGCCCAGCCCTTCCCCAGTCCCCCTCAATGATCGTCCCTGTCTTCTAGCGCCCCTGTCAGTCCGAGAGCCCACGGAGGAGGCAGAAGGCAGAGGAAGACAGCACCACCTGTTCCCTGAGCCTTCTGAGAGGGAGAACGCACTCCTCACTGGAGAAAGAAAGGGGTTTGGGCCATGTCCAAGGCAAACGGGCTGCCCTAGGCACACCCTCCTCTGTCTTCTGAGTACTTTGTTAGGGTTGAGGCACCTCCTCCAGTTGGTCTCTAACCTTCCCGGTAACACCTGCCCAGAGCCCTGTGCTCCAGGGCCATAGGTGCAAATGGCCTGTGGCCTGGAATCACCCTGCCTTCATGCTTCCTTCAAAGGAGAAAGCAGATGACCCTGCCTGGCATTGGGGCTTCCTGAGTGAGCCCTGCTGTCCTGGCAGATCAAAGACACACAGCCCTTCAAACAACATCTGCACATAAAAGCTGTTGGGATTTCCCTGATAGCTAGTGACGCTGAACATTTTTTCATGTGTCTGTTGGCCGTTTGTATATCTTCTTCGGAGAAGTGCCTCTTCATGTCTCTTGCCCATTTTTTGATGTGTTCATCTTCTTTTTGGGTGTTGAGTTTGAGTAGTTCTTTATAGATCTTGGATACCAGCCCTTTGTCTGTAAATTCAAATCAAAACCACTCTAAGATACCACCTTACACCAGTCAGAATGGCCAAAATTAACAAGACAGAAAACAACAAGTGTTGGAGAGGCTGCAGAGAAAGGGGAACCCTCTTACACTGTTGGTGGGAATGTAAACTGGTGCAGCCGCTTTGGAAAACAGTGTGGAGATTCCTTAAAAAATTAAAGATAGAGCTAC
>PITA01012108.1:0-56674 GCA_004023965.1 Spilogale gracilis | reverse complement strand
TATATTTCATAATTTCTAGAAACATTTTTTTCAGAGTCTAATCTTTTTTTTTTTTTTTAAAGATTTTATTTATTTGACAGAGGGAAACACAGCCAGAGAGGGAACACAAGCAGGGGGAGTGAGAGAGGGAGAAGCAGGCTTCCCGCAGAGCAGGGAGCCCGATGTGGGGCTCGATCCCGGGTCTCCAGGATCATGACCTGAGCCGAAGGCAGTCACCCAACCAACTGAGCCACCCAGGCGCCCCCAGAGTCTAATCTTTTAATAAATCATGAAATATTTTTACTAATGGACATAGAAATCTTTAGTTTCCCTCTAATAGGAAACCAAAAGCAGATAAACCTATGTTTCATAATTAGTATTTCAGTATTTTTTCTTATTTGGAAGTGATCTAGATATCCAATTTAACCCAATTTATCATTTAACCTAGCAAAGCTTTAAAGTTTTAGGTTACCAGAGATTTCAGAAGCTATTTAAAATTTATCTAAAAATTGTTTTTCCCCTTATTTATGTCTATTTAATTTAGTTACTCTTGACAACTATGCTTAGATTATCCATAAAAACTTTATAAGATATCAAAGTTGGTTATTCTCTCTATATAGATATACACCATTTTGTAACTGGGATCAAATTAATGTATTTAACTTATGTAAACCCAGGCAGAAAAAATATTTTAATTTTAATGTTGGTAACTTTAAAGGCATGTCTATTTTAATTAAACCAACAACCTTGAATTAACTTTAACATCAAATATTTCTGCAGACCACGTGAGCTTGAAAGACATTTGGATTAGGTTTTATCTTTCTGATCTTTAGAATGCCCAGTTCTCATAAACTCCTGCCTTTAAACCACTTCGCTAGAGCTCTTTTACAAACTAATTTTAGTAATACCATCTGGAGGTAGAGAAATATCTCACATTTATAACACATATGGACACACATACACAAATAAGATACAAACAAAATCCAGTCTTTGTTTTACTGATATTTGTGAAGAGGACATTAAAGGCCCAATTTCCAAGTCCCTCCTTCCCCCCCCCCCAACCTCTTTTTTTGGGATTGGGTAACAGACATTTTAGTGTCCCCATAGTGTTGGAGTAATATTTAAATTTTTTTCTGACCCAGCTTATTTTCATACAAAAATCATAAAAGATTGAACGTAGGGTATTTCATTCCATTTTAACAATATAGATGGTGACAAAACAGATACCAGAACAACCCCTGGAAAGGCCATTCCATTATATGACCAGAACGGGAAGGTCCCTGTTAACCATATAAACCTCAAAGAAGTTTATAACAAAAGGTAAAAGAGGAAGTTCCTTTCGGTGACATCACATAGCAGGGTTCCTTACTAGGAGACCCAAGGAAGCCCTGTGCATTGTTTCTTCTACTGAAAAGGAAGACCCGAAGCGCCCCAGGTCCTAGATGCTCCATTAACTGGGAATGCTTTGACCCTATGTCCAGAGTAATTTGGTCCTCACAGCCACCAGGCTGGATCTTAGCATTGCACCCTGGGTTGGGGGCCAACAAACCACAGGTGGACGTCCCCACTAAGGATGAGTTCTCTTTGTGGTCACAAAATTTGGAACCAAATGACTGGTCACCTGATGTATAGCAAGCCAATAAAAACAGACCCTGGGCTTTTGCGGTGGGGAAAGACAGGCTATTTATTGGTGTGATGCCACCCAGGAGAATGGGAGCTAATGCTCAAGTCCCAAATGCCCCAATGGCTGGCTTATACGCAGGGGTTTTTTAAGGGTGGAAAGTCAGGATAAGGGTCTCAGGATCTTTGATAATGCTGAATGATTAGGCAGCTGTACTAGTTCCTTTCTGGATCGTCTTGTCCCTTCTGGTGACTCTCTGTCCGGTTTTGGTGTGATTGTAAGGAGGTGGTCGTTCTGCTTTAGGGGCCTGGAACTGCGAGACATTCTGGGAGGATGGCATTGGCGCATTGGCGATGTTCTCTGTAGAGCACAAAGGCAAACGTTCTCCATCTCGTGATGATTACTGCTCTGCAAATTATTATTATTATTTTCTTGCAAGCATGGCACAGCAGGTTTATGATCTCAGGCAGAAGAACATCCCACAGACTTTTCAGGAGGCAAAGTTATGTTATGTCCTGAGGCAATTTTAAAGGGTTTCTTTACCAGTAACCAAAGGCTCTGATGAGAGGCAGCTAGGAGCCATGTGTCTAAATTGTGGAGTCTGTGAGGGCTTGCCTCCCTGGTTTCAGGGACAATCTGGCCAAATTTCCTTGAGTGCCCAAATTTTTAGTAAACAGAGACCTGCTTAGAGGTTGTTCTGTGCTTAGAAATTTCTCTCATTTGTAGGTCTTGTACTCACATATAAAAACAAAAAATGTTAAAGTGCTATTATATGGCTCCCAGGAAACAAAGGTCTACTCTTCTGGAAAGGAGATAAAATCATCTTTTGTCCCTTCTTGATTCATCAGCAGCTGCATGGGAGGGGGTGGGGAGAGGGGACCCAAGTGACAAAACAGAGATGTCAGTAGAAGTCTTTTGGACTTGGCATTTCAAGTTTGTTGGTTTTTTTGTTTGTTTGTTTGTTTGTTTGTTTTTTCAAGTTTGTTGGTTTTTAAGCACATAACTCCCCAACAAATTGAACTTTCAGAATGGGGAGAAATAAATAAAAATTATCATTAATTCTTTGAGGGGATGAGCCCACACAAAAGAGTCAATAAAACTTCTTGAAATATTTTCTGCTGTATTCTTGCTCAGAATAGCATCCCACCACAGGATTTGTTCTGTAGGTTGGGTCTGGTGGGGGAGGGACAGGGGGAGACTACAGGGAGTTCAAGAGAAATGGAGAGTGTAGAGGGGTGTGGAAGGAGAAAAAGGAAATAGACAAAGGTGGTCATTTCTTATGGGTATATTCCTTTGAAGGATATAGAGAAAGTGATGTAACAGGAAAGAGCTGGACAAGGGGGTCCTTCAGCCAGGCAGGACTGGGGAGAACTTTTTAAAGATGGAACCTGTGTACAGATCTAAAAGATGAGGCATGATAGGTACCAAGGGCACAGAGGTACTGTCATAGGGGGAGGGACTGGCAGAGGGAAAAACTCTGAAGGATGAGGCATAGAAAGGCAGCCAGGGAGGCTGGGAAGTGATGACCAAGTTTCAGGAGGGGGTGGTAAGGATGACACAGAGAAGTAAGATCGGGGTCCACAGCCTCCCATGAATCCAAGTGGAATGAAGTCCAGAAGATTTTACTTTTTTATTTTTATTTATTTATTTATTTATTTGACAGAGAGAAACACAGCTAGAGAGGGAACATACGCAAGGGGAGTGAGAGAGGGAGAAGCAAGCTTCCCACCGAGCAGGGAGCCCGATGTGGGGCTCGATCCCAGGTCTCCAGGATCATGACCTGAGCAGAAGGCAGTTGCTTAACCAACTGAGCCACCCAGGCGCCCCAAAGTCCAGAAGATTTTAAGCAGGAGAGTGAGATGATCTGAATTACATCATTTGGGATTGTGTGTGTGTGTGTGTGTGTGTGTGTGTGTGTGCCTGTGCACAAGTGTGAATGGAGGTAGAAGATAGTGGAAAGCAGTGAATTGGAGTCACTCCAAGAGTTTTGGCTTGAAAATAAGTGATACAATTAGCTGCTTTTTTTTTTTTTTTGAGGAAGACTGGTTTTATTCACTATTTTAAAAATAAGACAAATCCATAATAATTAAAACAATGTGGTATTGGCATATTAATAGCTGTTAAGACTTGCTTAAATATGGGTAATGTATCAGACATCACTCTAAGTACTTCAGATGTGTAACACATTTAAGCTTCACAGAAACAAGGACTTTGTGGCCCTACTTTAAGGATGAGGAACAAAGGCACAGAAAGATTAAGTAAAATGTCTTCAAGTTCCAGTGCTCTTATATAGTCTGGTCCCAGAACCCATGATCTAACCATGCATCGCATTACCCATTCGATCCAATGAGATGGCTAAGCTCATAGGACAGGGATATGGAATCCTAACAAGTCCCAAATATATCTATGTCTTAGTCTACCATAAAGGCACCATCATAAATCAGTGGGAATTAACCAATAGTGTTTGAATTTTTTCCAGAGTATTGGAAATTATTTTGTAAACCTTCTTTTGACACATTCACTAATAGAGATACACTAAATGAAGATGGATTAAAGAGTTAAATGCTACAAACCACAAACCACAAAAAGAAGAAAAAAATGGCATAGAAAAGCACTTTCTAGAAGTGAAAGTAATGGAAGAAATCACAAAGAAAAAATCAATAGGTTTGACTTCATAAAAATTAAGAACTATAATGCAAAACAATTCAGAAACAAAATGAAAAGTAAATTGCTTTACAGAAATAGTCTATCCAACTTACAGTATGGGGTCACAAGATTGCATCAATTCATACACTTGCTTGCAGTATTTGACAGTGCTTGTACTTTGCCAGTTGGCCCTAAAATTTTTGAAAACATTTTCGAAATTGACAAGAAAGGAAATGGTACGTTTCTGTTGTTACAATTAGCATTTTAAAAGTCTGGTGATTTTGACTACCTGTGTGATCTCTTTGTGGGCCATTTCTGCTTTCTGTTTGTGAAATGGTTGCTCATGCCCCTTCTCCGTTTATCTGTGGGGATTTTAGCTTTATTGATTTGTAGGTGCATTTTGTGGATTAAGAAGAGTACAGGTTTTTTTTTTCTTTCTGTATTTGTAGAAAACATATTCTCCCAGTTCACTCTCTACCTTTTAGTTTCTATTTCACATTTTTTGTTGCTATTGTTAATGGACATTTTTTTCAAGTCAGTTGTTGCGTATACAAGAAAATATTGATTTTTATATCTTCATGACATGGTATCTCACTGAGCTCTTTTTAGCTCTAAGAGTTTTCAGTTTATTCTCTCTTGGGTTTTTTGAGTCCATAGTAATATCATCTACAAAAAGGAGGGAGGAATGGAGAGAGGAAAAGAGGAAAGGGAGACGAGGGATACTTTCTCCTTCTTGCTAATAATAAAACTCTTAATTTAAGTTTGACATGAGACTTCTTTTTTTTTTAGCTAGAATTTCCAGCAAATTTGGTAATAATAAATATCACAGTTTTTTCTTTATTCTAATGGGACTGTCCTTAGAATTTCACTCTTAAGTATGAAGTCAGCTCTTGATCTGATACAGAAATTAATGACTATCTTAGGAATGATCTTTCTAGTCTGATTATTTTAAAAAGGACATATTGTAGCAGGATATTATTCCTATCAAAGATGGTAACAGGCTGCAGAAAGCACACTAGCAACACTATACATTCAGTTTCAGGGCAGGAAAAAAAAAAGTGCTCCTCAACTATTTTCCCTCTTGTGCACAATTTAAAAACAAAACAAAACAAAACAAACAAACACCAGTCCCTTGATTTTCCTTTGGGTAATATTCCTTCTCTCTTTATAAAGACTGACTTCCTTGAAGTTTAATTTATATACAACACATTGTGTCAATCTAAATGTACAATTTGATGAATTTTGACAGATGGACACACTGGTGAAATCGCCACAGTCAAGATGCTGACAGTTTCTAACACCCACCAAAGATTTCTCTTGTTCCTTTGGGTCCATCTCTCCCTTTGCCCACGGCCCCAGGCAATCACTACCTGCTTTTTGATCATTACAGTTTACTTGACATTTTCTAGAATTTTATGTAAATGGACATTCTGTATGGACTCTTTTATATCTGCCTTTTTGTTTTTTTTTTGTTTTTTTTTAACTTAGCTCTACTCCCACTTCTAGAAAGTTCAATGTGGCCCCTTGAAAAAGAACCTCGGCACAACTAACAGTAGCTTTTGTCTATCTTCCAAGGGGCCACATTGACCTTTCTAGAAAGTAGATCCCCTGAGAGATCCCCTGGAAGCACCAAAAATAATTTTACTGGAAGAGGTTAGTGAGCAGCTCCAATATTGGTGGCCAGACAGGGTGAGTTAGGTCCTTCGCCTTTTGAGGGTTTACAAGGAAAAATGTACTTACTCCTGGAACTGAATTCTTATTCTCTGGGAGGGAAAGGGGAAGAGATGTTTAGAGTGCATCAGGGCTTAGACTCCAGAACCACTCATGAAATTCTGAGGATAGCCATGCGTGTAAATGGGCAGGGCTCATGGTCTAGGCACAAAGAGAGATGGCCATGCAAGTGTGCCAAAATTGCTAACCATGGAGAGGTCTCACCATCAAAATCTAGATATGGACTCCTACACTATCTGGGATGCCAGCCAAAAGGAATAACCATGGAGAGTAAACCCGGTATCAGTCCCTGTAGTTCTGGGGTTGTACATTAGCTTCTCATTGCTACTGTAACAAATTGTCACAAACTTAGTAGCTAAAAACAACACAAATGTATTATCTTACATTTCTGCAGGTCAGAAATCCAAAATGGGTCTCACTTGGCTAAAATCAAAGTATTGGCAGAGCAGTGTTCTTTCTGGAAGCTCTAGGAAAGAATCTATTCCTTTACCCTTTTAGCTTCTAGAGGCTGCATTCTTTGGCTCCTGACTCTCTTCCATATTTAAAGCTAGCAATGGTCAGTCAAGTCTTCTTCATGATGCCCTCCTTCTGGCTCTGGGACTCTTCTGCAACTCTCTTTCCCATTTGGGCTCACTTAAATAATCCAAATGAATCTCTTTACTTCAAGGTCACATATTAGCAACCTTAATTCCACCTGTAATCTAAATTCCCCTAGCCACACAACATACTCCATATTCATCATAAGTTCTGAGGATTAGAAGTGGACATCCTTGGGAGACAGATATTATTTTGCCTACAACAGAACTGAGGAGCTAACTACAAAGACCTACTATTTCGAGAACCACACATCAGCATCTCGGGCATGCAGGACATCACCAGCCATGGGAATTCAATTTTCTAGCCATGGTGAGTTCACTGTCACAAGAACCCGTGCATAGTCATCCCGGGCAATCAGGAAAATGATCATGAGTGGGAAGGAAGGACTGTGAGAACATCCTCCCTTGAAGAACCTAGCGGAGCAGCCCTAAATGTGCCATAGCACAGAACCAGGAATGTTCGTTCAACTCTATAAGACAATCTGCAACAAAATTTATGGCGGCTCGGGGAGCAGCAAGAACCGAGACAGTTGTGGATGGTCCAACACCAATGCTCTCCTCACTGGGATACGGAAGTTGAGACTTTTTTTTTTTTCTTAAATATCAGGAGCACCTAAAACAGCTCATGTGGAAAGGGAGAGAGATTAAGCTTTCTGCCAAAAAGATAAGAGAATAGTTGAGTCAGAATTAATGAAAACAAACAAAACACAATGAACAAGGTATCAAAATTTTAAATAGGGACACCTGGATGTCTCAGTTGGCTAAGCATCTGTCTTGGGCTCAGATCATGATCTTAGGGTCCTGGGATCCAGCCCCACATCTGGCTCCTTGCTCAGTTAGAAGCCTACTTCTCCCTCTGCCCCTCTGCACCATTTGTGTTCTTTCTCGCTCTCACTCTCCAATAAATAAATAAAATTAAAAAAAATTTAAATAAAGATAGGATCAACACTTCACTTAAGAGGAAAAAAAAGAGGGTGCCTGGGTGGCTCAGTTGGTTAAGCGACTGCCTTCAGCTCAGGTCATGATCCCGGAGAGCCCGGATCGAGTCCCACATCGGACTCCCTGCTCGGCAGGAAGCCTGCTTCTCCCTCTCTCACTCCCCTGCTTGTGTTCCCTCTCTGGCTGTGTTTCTCTCTGTCAAATAAATAAAATCTTGGAAAAAAAAGAGTAAATGAAAGAATCCTGTTATTCTAAGGATGAATCCATACATGTAAGATCATGTTTCAACATTTTACAAAGGTAAGTCAGTCCTGAAATTTCCTTATTTATTATGTTGCTCAATAGCTGATATAGAAGGATTCAGATATGGATCTTGCCTTCAAAATTAAGCAGGATTTGGGGGTGCCTCGGTGGCTCAGTTGGTTGAACCTCCAACTCTTGATTTCAGCTCAGGTCATGATCCCAGGGTCATAGGATTGAGCCGCAGTCCAGGCTCAAAACTCAGCAAGGAGTTGTCTTGAGATTCTCTCGCTCTCCCTCGTCCCCTCCCTCCCAGCTCTCTCTCTCTCTTGCATAAATAAATCTTAAAAAAAAATTAAAAAATTAAGCAAGATTTCATAGTAGTTTCTGAAAAACTGAAATGAATAAATGGTTCATTTTTAAAATCCCATTTTACTTGTTGATGAATAACTATACAGTTTAAATTTTAAATTTTCTGTGAAAATTGGTAAAACATAAAATATAGACAATAAATTTTGAATACACATTTGAGGGCATCTTTTAGGTTTTAGA
The DNA here is from genome assembly GCA_004023965.1 of Spilogale gracilis. Lineage (NCBI taxonomy): Eukaryota > Metazoa > Chordata > Mammalia > Carnivora > Mephitidae > Spilogale > Spilogale gracilis. Next base: position 48,370 of record PITA01012108.1, on the reverse strand, counting down.
ATGAACATTTAGGCAGTTTTGTGGTCAGATAATAATGTGGACTGTATTGATCTTTGTAGAATGAATGAAGTTCTTTCTGATAAGTTCTCAATGTACCAATATTCATGGATGAAGAGAATGTTGTAAAGGGAACTGGGATGTAGCCCCCATTTGGAGACTTCAGGAATTGCAGTCGTGCATAGTATACATGTTGCCATCTTTATTCCTCCATCAGAGGGTCTACAGATAATAACACAAGAAAGCGGTCTCTGCCTGGTGTCAGTCTGTAGGGCATGGCATCTCTTCAGATGAGCTAGCCATCACCTTACTAGTGCACACACTTGCTTCTCTATTTTGACCACCGTGTCATGATACAAACTTTGATAAATCCATAGGTCTTACTTATTGAGCCTCACATGGGGTTCTGGTCATCATCTTTTTTTTTTAAGACTGTATTCTTAAAATAATCTCTCTACCCAGTGTGGGGCTCTACCTTGAAACCTCTACCTCTACCTCAGTACTGACTGAGCCAGCCAGGCATCCCGGAGCTCTGGTCATCTGAGAACATCACAGCAATTTTTTTCTAGATTCTTTCTGCAGGACTGACTCTTGATGCCTTCCATGTCTGCAACTACTCTGGTAAATAGCCCTCAGTGCTCTAAAATAGGAAAAATCCCCTGCCTGCCTCCTGTGAAATTGCTCGAGGCTTCCTTATAGGTCCTATCCATAGATTGTTGCTTGGAATAGTCTCGAGATCAGCACCCCAACCCCGACCATGCTTTCCTTCCCCTTACTTAAATGCTTCACACACCTCTCTCACAGCAGCCTTTTACCATTGCTTATCTCTATGGATACTTTATCTTTTCACAGGGGACTCTGGATTTTGAGGGAAACATAGTCGTTGGGAGGTTCTTGAGTGGGGATTTGTGTCCTGGCCATCTGACCTATGCTGATGGCTTCTGCCGAGAACACCTTTGCTCCCACTGTCTGGTTAACCTAATCAATTTACCCATCCTTGAGACCTCAGTTTGAATTTTAATTCCCCATCTCCAAACCACAGACTAGATCGGGTCCCCTGCCATATGCTTTCATAACATTCTGGGCTTATTTGGGTGGTCATTTCCACCTATTTTCCATTAGAGAGTTAGCCACATAAGGGGTAGGACTGGGTCTTTTTTCCTGGCATTGCAACTTCTGGGCCCAGTTCATTGCTTGGTGCAGAGTAGGAGCTGAATATCTTTTCACCTAATAAAATAAAAGAGTAATGACAGTTGCAGCAGCTCAGAGTTCAGCATGATGGTTGAAAACATGGGCCATAGTCGATTTGGGCAAAATATGTAAACTTTTTCTTAAAAGCAAAAAAAACATATTTATTTGAGAGAGAGAGAGAGAGCACGCATGTGAGTAAGGGGCAGGAAGGGCAGAGGGAGAGGGTGAGAGAGAAAATCTCCAACAGGCTCCACATCCAGTATGGAGCCTGACTCTGGGCTCGATCTCAAGACCCTGTGATCATGCCTGAGTCAAAATCAAGAGTCAGGAGCTTCACCCACGGCACCACCCAGACACCCTTAGGTCCTTCGTGCCTCCTGTAGAATGGGGCTTAGGAAAGAGTCCAGCATATAGTAAGCACTAACAGTATACACCAGCAGCACCTTAAAACCCCACTTCTCTGCGATCATGGCATTTTCCTGATCACCGCATTTGACTGCTGCTTTTCTAATGCACTTATCCTGGCTTGTAATATAAATATTTCATCTACTCTCTTTGTATATTTTTAGTGCTTATTATCCTCTTTCTCTAAGTTCCCCAGGGCTAACTTATCCATCAGTGCAGTAGGCACAGTGCCCAGGGACCACAATACTTGTCAAGGCCCATAAAAATGTTTTAATTTCTTCTACGGTTTGAAAGAGAAAAAACAAACAAACTTACTCTTTAAAGAAAATGTTTGTATATAGAAATATAAATGAACTATATTTTGTTTTAGATCTATTCACATAAATGCCTTTTCTCTATGCTTTATCCATGCATTTTACATATTATAAAATATATCAAATATATTTGCCCTTTTAGCAACAAAGCTGTCGTGTATATATCTGCTTGTGGCAGAGGAAGGAGCCCATGGAGGCAATAGCCAGGGAATTCAGAGTGCCAGCCGACTGTTCTACATCAGGGTCTTCTTGTTTCAGTAAACGGAAAGAAGTGAAATGCCAGGGCAGTGGCCTCACACGCTGTGTGCATCATCTGAATGGGAGATGGTGAGGGCAGGCCGCTCATTACAAAGGGACATTGCAGATGACTTTGCTATTCTGACTCTACTCTCCGAGAAGAAAAGGTGCTCCACCGGACCAGGCTGCACAGAGGGGCTGGCTCTCCTGCCTCACCAGCCCACACATGGTCATTGGTCCTCTGCTCTCCTGCCTGTCCTCCCACAGATCTCCTGCCCCCCCCCGCCCCCCGACAGTGCAGGGCTCGCTCTTCTGGCTGGGTCTTCAGCATTTTATATTCATGCCTCCCCTTCTCCTTCCTCCCTGCCTTCTCTTCACTCCTTGTTCTTGGGCATTGTCTGCCTTTCTTGGCATTGTAGTTTCTCTTTGATTCCAATTTGGAGGCTCTGTTTGTTTCTTTTGCTACCTTTCTGTTTTCTTTTTATTGGCTCCATGGCCTTCTGTTCAGTTCTCTCTCTTCTCATTTTTCATTTCCTTTTTTGAGTATAGTTGACACACAGTATTATATTAGTTTCATGCTTTGACAGGTTTATGCATTATGCTCTGTACACCCCAAGTGTAGCTGGCCCCTTCCCCCTTACATCACTATTACAATATTGTTAACTCTACTCCTTATGCTATGCTTTTTATCTTTTTATTCTGGGGACTTGCTCATTCCATAACCGATGCGTAGCTCCCACCCCTCTTCATCCATTTTGCCTGTCCCCCTACCCCTTTCCTTTGTGGCAGCCATCAGTTCCTTCTCTGTTTTTCTAAGTCTGATTCTGTTTTTGGTTTATTCCTTTTTTTTTTTTAAGAAGCATGTGGTATTTGTCTTTCTCAGTCTAACTTACTTCACTTAGCATCATACTCCCAGGTCTATGTTGTCTCAAGTGGCAAAATGGCTTAATTTCATTCTTTTTTTATGGCTGTGTAATATTCCATTATATATATATTCCTCTCTTGATGGACACTTAGGTTGCTTCCCTACCTTGGCTGTTGGAAATAACACTGCTACAAACATGGGGTACATATATCTTCTTGAACGGTGTTTTGTTTTCTTTGGGTAAATATCCTACAGTGGACTTACTGGATCATATACGGTACCTTTATTTTTAATTTTTTAAGGAATCTCCATGTCTCTTTTCTCTCCCTTGCCCAGCCCCTTTTCAGTCTTCTCTTAGTTCTTTTTTTTCCCCCAAGGTCTCTCTGAGTGCATGGGGTGGTGGTAGAGGGAGAGGGAGAGAGAATCTCCAGTACATCATGATCCTGAGATCATGACCTGAGCCAAAATTAAGAGTCAGTCACTTAACCACCTGAGCCACCCAGGTGTCCCTCAAGCTCTTACCAAAAAAAAAAAAAAAAAAAATTGGTTCCTTTTTTTTTTTTTGCTTCCTCTTCCTTTGACTGCTAACCATCCTGGACTGCTAACCAGGGCTGCAGGAACTCCATCCTCTGCTCTGACCTGCAGAGCCCTGGGAACACCAGCTGCCTCAGTCATGAGGACCCCTGGCAAGGAGACTTGATGTGTGGCACAGACCTCTTCTCCCAGAATTGGGCCTTCATGCACAGGCATGAATTAAGTCATTCATTATTCAATGAAGACATTGGGAAGGAGAGGAATTGGGGGCAAATGTGGTGTATATTCTGATGTTTAGCTGTGTATCAACATCATAAATCACTTGGTTCTACCCACCATTGTGCAGAGAAACTTAGCTTCGTTGACTTGTTTACACATGATGTGCTTGCTTTTGCAGACCAGCACATCTTTCCTCTCCCATATACATAGCAGTTCATTGGTGGGAGAAAGTGATTGTTCATTTTTGACTAAATGTAGAAAACCCTATAAATAAGCAGCCTCTTTATCAAATATCAGGTTTTCCTTTGGGTTAAAGTGCCCAGAGTCTCAGATGCTTCCCTCTCCCCTGCTTCTCATTCAGGTGGCAAGGGGTTGGGGGCAGGGAGGCTTAGGTGTTGTCCTTCAGGTGCTGGTAAAGATTATGGTACCTCTGCTTCTTCTGATCCCATTGGTGCCAACACTTATCCTGTTGGTGTTCCCAGATGAAGCCTGAAGCTGCTATAATTCATGATCTGGTCTCTGTTGGACCCACTTTTGTATTCGCTGGTAAGCTAGAGTCCTCTGATCTATGGTTTCAAACCCCACATCCTTGGTATGAGGCCCCAGCACAGGGAACCACTCAAACCAGGCTTCCTGTTAAGTTCTCAGCTACTTCTGGGTCCTGTTTGCATCACTCAAGTATGAAGGTCACCCAGGAAAGTTAAAGAGCAGCCTCGCCTTTGGCTTAACAACATGGATCCATCTAGTTAAACTTGCTTGTCAGCCTTAGACACCTGCTCTAGAGTCCTAAGTGGGATGCTGGACAGAAATGCCCCTTTCAGGGCATCTGGGTGGCTCAGTGGGGTGAGCACCCATCTCTTGATTTCAGCTCAGGTCATGATCTCAGGGTTGTGGGACTGACCCAGGTTGGGCTCTGTTCTGACCATGCAACCTGCTTGGGATTCTCCTTCTGCCCCTCCCCTCCATTCATGTGCACCTGCTCTCTCTCTCTAGCTCTGAATGACAGGAAGGAAGGAAGGAAGGAAGGAAGGAAGGAAGGAAGGAAGGAAGGAAGGAAGGAAAGAAGGGAGGAAGGAAGGTAGGTAAGGAGGGAGAGAGGGAGGGAGGGAAGAAGAAAGAAATGCCCCTTTCTTTAGTTTCCTCTTTATTTATGTAACACATATAATAATACTAATCTACAATTAGATGAGGCTTAACACTTGCTTTGTATGATTTAATTCTCACAACAACCCTATAAGGAAGATGTACTATTATCATGAACATTTAAGAGGTATAAAGCACATAGAGGTTCAATGACTCACTCAGGATCACACAGCTCTGTGGAGAAGGGTGGAATCGGGATGCGAGTCGGCTGCCACAGGCTGCAGAATCTACACTCTTCACTCTGGACTGTGCTGCTGTCCTGCCTATTCTGAACCCCTCAGCCTCCTCCTTTCATTTCTCCTTGTTCTACTCCCTGCCCCCACACTAGAGAAACGCAAGATCTTATTTCCCCCATGTCTCATGCTCTCTATCATGAAGCTGACTTATTTACCATATAAAGGATGGAGTGGGTTCAGTTTGTTTAGAAGGCTTCCCTTCTGCATTTCCAGAGAAAGACTGTGTTCATGTTAGCTGTGAGGCAGAAGTTTCACTTCTTCCACTGTCCACTTTGGAAGTGCCTGTGGGGGTAAAAAAAAAAAAAAAAAAAAAGCCAACCTCAAAGTAGGTTAGTAAATACTTTATTTACTGTCTTACTGAGGACTATAGCTGGGGAGAGAGTCTTTCAGATGGCTCCGAAGAACAGCTCTGGAGTCTCTCTGCTTACCAGGGTGTATATGCAAAAGGAAAAGGGTCTATATGCTTGTAACCAGTTCTCTGAAGTATACTTGCTCATCACAAGGTATGATTTGTTTTGGGCTATAAAAATTAAGGTTACTGATTTCCACAGACATATGAATGACCCCTAGGTCATCTTAGTGAATTATGCTTCTATCATATCTAATTGTTCAAAAATATTGCCTTATGGGCCTCCACTTAACTGGTTTTTCAGTTCTTGTTTTTGGTTTCTCCTGAAGTCACTTGAGAGGGTCACAGGAGGCTGACCTTGGTCACCTACTGCAATTTTTGGGCAAGACGATTTCTGGGAACTGCTGAGACTGGTTAGTGGCAGTCCCCCAACTCCCACATGGAGATCCACATTGTGCTCTGTGGGCCTCACTCAGATGTTAGCTCCTCCCTCAATGACAAATGTTAGCCCCGAAATCAGCAGAACCATTCCTTCCTCTGGCAGCAACAAAGAAGTGGGCCAAGGCTGGCCTCCTGCCTTCTCCCACCTGGGAGATCAGGTGCAGTGAGCACTGGAAGCACCCTGTGGCCCTGCAGCTGTCCCCATGTGGTTGCTGGCAACCGTGACTTCACAGTGAGGGACATCTGCTACAGGAATGAAGACTTTGTCCTTCTACTTGGTGTGGCACCCCAAGGTGACCTAAGACAGACAGGATGTGATCAGGGCTTTTTTTTTTTTTTTTTTTTTTTAAAGATTTTATTTATTTGACAGAGAGAAACACAGCCAGAGAGGGAACACAAGCAGGGGGAGTGAGAGAGGGAGAAGCGGGCCTTCCACCAAGCAGGGAGCCCGCTGTGGGACTCGATCCCGGGTCTCCGGGATCATGACCCGAGCCGAAGGCAGTCGCTTAACCAACTGAGCCACCCAGGCGCCCCTGATCAGGGCTTTTTGACAGTGTTCCCCACTGAGATCCGAGACCCCCCCCAAATGCCTTATAAGTGAGCCACATGTACCTGGAGAATCTGTTGTCTCAGTTATCAGGATTCTCTATTAAAACCTTTAAATACATAGTTTAAGCCTATTAAAGAACAAAATTTGGGGAGAGGGGATAAAAGGGAGGGGGTAAACCATAAGAGACTCTCAGCTGTAGAGAATAAACAGAGGGTTGATGGAGGGAGGTGGGTGTGGGATAGGCTAAATGGGTGATGGGCACTAGGAGGGCACTGGTTGTGATGAGCACCGCGTGCTGCATGTATCTGATGAATTACTAAGAATTCTACTCTTGAAACCATATTGAAACCAATATGACATTCATGTTAACTAGAATTTAAATAACAACCTGAAACAAACAAGCAAAAATAACAAAAATTCATCTGAGTGAATCTGAAGATCTGATTGGTTTTATTCAATGATTCATGAACTGGACAGCACCTCATCTAGCCAGAAGCTCTGAGGGCTTGTATCAAATGAAAGGTTGCTCTAGAAAAGATAGTGGGGCAAGGAAGTTATTGGCGAAAGAAAAGAAAGGACAGTTTCAGGCAAGGTCACCTTCTCTTAGACATAGTGGCCAGGGGTCTCATCATGGAGATGGCCTCACCAGGACCGATCAGAAAATTCCAGACTGATTGGTTTAAAATTTCACTCCTGGGAGGGGAAGCAACAGCAGTTAAGTTAGATATTAAGTCTTGGTGAAGCTTAACGTAAATACTCCATTTTGGATCTTTCTTTCTAACAAGGCTTGGTGCAGGTAGATTCTCCTGCTTAGTTAGCAGTTTTCAGTGCAAAAGACTGCAGCTTTGTAAAGCATTATCTTACAAAAGGTGAAGTGTAATTCTCTCCTTAAGTGATCATATTCTAAAATAGCTCATAGATTTCACTCTTCAGTAATTTAACAAGTATCGTTTGAGTAGACTCTCTTCTCCCTCTAGGAAATAAATCTGTTTCTTACTTATTCCAAATCATGAATCAATGGTTCCCCTTCTGGTCTTGTAGGTTTCTTATGTGTCCTCAAGGACAATAAGAGCCTTCATGGGATGGCTGGGTGGCTCAGTCGTTAAGTGTCTGCCTTTGGCTCAGGTCATATTCCTGGAGTCCCGGGGATTAAGCCCTAAATCAGGATCCCTGCTTGGTGGGAAGCCTGCTTCTCCCTCTCTCACTCCCCCTGCTTGTGTTTCCCTCTCTCGCTGTGTTTCTCTCTGTCAAATTAATAAATAAAATCATAAAAAAGAAAGGCCTTTCATCCATTTTCAGTATTTCCTACAGAAATTGTACTTCTACGAAAAGGTTGTACTTGCTAACTAAAAAAAATTTATTTGCCTTTAAGAGAAATAAAATATATGACCCAAGTGACATTTATGCAGACCAGAAAATCTCATTAGCATTCTTTAACTCAAATAAGTGGAAATGGAAATAATTTATTACATGATAGAAGAAATTTGTTTGGAAGATGAAAACTTTCAAAATGTGAGGTTCAAAGGGCAGATGATGTCTAATAAGAAAACCAACAGGACCCCACTGCTGCATTGTCACCACAGTTATGTCTACTGTCCCTTTGTTACAGATCAATCTATCATAGCCACTAACTCAGGATAGGAGTGGGGCCTGAGGAGCCCACTGCTCCAGTGGGGAATCCAGAGAGGGCTGGACAAATCAAAAGCATAGCTCCCACCTGGGACTGCCAACACTCTTCCCAAAACAAACTCAGATATACTCAACACAAGAGAAGCCACTCACTCAAGAGATGAGGGTTTGGAAAAGAGAAAGGGAGAAATTTATTTTGGGCGCTGGCAGACATGGCAGGTGCAAGCTTAACAGATGACCTCTCCACCGACAAGAAGGACACCTAGAGTCTTATAAGAAGAGGGTGGGGTGTCGCCGGAGACCAGCCTCAGCAGAGATGTGGGTCCCAAACCGCGGGATTTCTGGCAGTGAAATAATGACACGGACACGGAGATCTGATGCAAGCTGACAGACCCGAGGTCAGTCAGGAGAGACCTATGAAGCAGGCTCAGGCTCACGCTCTGGCTCTCTAGCTCTGGCTCTGGCCCTCTTGCTCTGCTTCTCTCTCTGCTTCTGTCTCTGGTGCTCTCTGTCCACTTCTGTTTCTGCTGCTCTCTTTGCTTCTGTCTCTCTTGCTCTCTGCTTCTCTGTCTCTGTTGCTCCCTCTTGCTCTCTGTCTGCTTCTGTTTTTGCAGGCTCTCTGCCTTTGCTTCTGGCTCTGCCTTTGTCTCTGTATCTGGCTTTGTCTCTCTCTCTTGACTGTCAAGGGTCCCAGTCTTTTATATTTTCCCAAGTGAGGAAGTTTGGTGGTGCAGTTAAATCTTTAACTGCTTTTGCACCAGCCCTAGAGACAGGATTAGTATTGTTACTGCAGGGTACAGAGTTTGTACTGATTTGAACCATAGCCTTAACCTGATTGCTTAAACTCACAGAAGCTGAGACCATTGAGGCAGAGGGATTAAGGAATACAGATAAGAGATATAGAGATATGATTACCAGGAGGACGATTAAATGAACAATATGTCTTGGATAAGCACACAAAGGACATATTGCCCTGGCCCACAGGGTATGTGGCTTTCCAGATTCTAGGCGGGGAAATCCTGGAGGAGCTTTCATTCACATTCACGGGTACCTCCACCAAAACTCCTGGTGGCTTGGGCATGGCGGGAGGGGCGGATCACGCACCGTCCCCGATGTTGGGGGGTATGTGTAAGAGAGCAGGCAGAGAGATCCAGGGTCCCAGGTGGGGCTTGGTATGTGTTCAGTCCATGATCAGAGGCAGGGAAGGGAATGTGTGGAGTATAGTCTTCTAGGTATTCCATTGCTACCAGGGCTTTTCTGGTCTGGTGGAAAATGTCTTCTTCAATGCCTCAAGGAAGTATGATGAGAAATAAACACAATGAATTTCAATTAAAGCCAGAGTTAAGTAGTCTTGTCTCTTTCTGGCTTTAACTGCTGGGGTCTGGAGTTGTGCAAGAGGGCTTGCTGACACCTTTGAGAGTTCAAAACTGTTGGCAAGGAAAAAATTTCCTTTAACCTTTAAAGCTGCTTCTGGCTGGTTTAAGAATTAAACCGACAGGAGACACATTAATTGGAGAAAATCTAATTTAATTTTGTATGTATACAGGAACCCTACATAAATGAGAGAATCAAAGACATAAAGGTAAAATGAGGTATATGCTACCCTAAGCTAAGGAATAGGATAGGGACCTGGGGATTCAAAGTCCTAGACCTCTACAGTTCCCTCCTCTGAAACTTCTCTGAAGTTTCACATGTTAAAATTTGAGCTGGGAGCTTGTTTCATCTTACTGAACCAGTCTGTTAGTTCTGATAACAGGTTAGTTTAATCAAACTTATTTCAGGTGAATTCTCAAAGTTAAGGCTATGGTTCAAATAATCAGATATTAAATAAGGGGCTTTTGCTATGGAAACAAAAGAAAAACAATGATTAATGATCAGATCAAGTGTTAGGCCAGTTTCTGCATTCTAAGGGTAGCTAGTTGAGGAGACTCAGATAGAGTGAGAGCAGGTGGTGGCAATCTGACAGACCCTCCTGGTTTATAGTTCTCATGTTCTTTGAACGGCCTGCTGAGCAACAGGAGCGAAGATGGTGTATTCGTGAGCTACTATGGCAATTTCTCTGAAGTTTATATCAAGTCGTTTATATTTAGTTTATAGGCCAGTTTTTGTTCTCAAATGATTCCAAGTCAGAAAGGTGGGAGAAAAATCAAAAGGTTAGTTTGGAAAATTGTAGCCAGGCAGTGGAGGAGCCTAAAAGAAATCAGGATCTAGTCTATTTTATAATAGTATTAAAATCTAATATCTACAAATAGCCAAATTAACATTTTTTTGCAAAATAAGTTTAGTTTAAAAAAGACGGGGGGCTCTTGGGTGGCTTAGATAGTTGGGCGTTGGCCTTCAGTTTAGGTCATGATTTCCAGGTTCTGGGATCAAGTCCCATGTCGGGCTCTCAGCTAGCTCAGCAGGGCGTTTGCAACTCCCTCTCCCTCTGCCTCCCCCCTGCTTGTGCTCTCTCTGTCCCTCTCTCTCTCAAATAAAGAAATAAAATCTTAAAAAAAAGAAACCAAACTTGGCCTAATTACTTATAAGAGCAGCAAGAATAATGGTTGACTGTACAGACTCTTTAAAACCTGCTTTGCTGGAGGTTTTCATGAGAGATCTGGACTGAACTGTTAACAGTCTTACGACCAGAAGCCAAGCCAAACACTGTTATCAGACTTTATCTGCAATACCTAAGAATTTGGGTGAATTCCTTTCTTCCCAAGTTGCCCCTAAGGTCATGAGATTCTGGCATCTGTCAGGAAGTGATCTTCTTTACTTACCTGGTATGGCTACTGGGAACTCCATAAGCAAAGTATTAGGCTGATATTTCCAAGAGGCTTTATTGGCTTCATAAAGTCAATGTGAGTTACCTAAGGCTGTCTGATCACATCTGAGTCGATGCATGTGTCTCTCAAATATGACATTCCAGTCAAAGCCTTGGTAATATAACCAATGTTTCTAATTGTATCCTGTCATAAAGAGAACAGAGTCTTATTGAACTTATGTAAATAAATATACTGTCACAAAAATATAAGAATATTCACTGAGAGTTTCTGAAATTTGGAGGGTTCGTGTAGGGAGAAAAGAGAAATGTTTCAATTTGTACACAAAGGTATATTTTATTAAACTGCTATAAGTCAGTTAACTTGAATTTCTTAAATCTGGGAAAGAAAAACACTTTAAAAAATGTCAACAATGTTTCAAATAAGAAGTCATAAAAAGGGTGCCTGGGTGGCTCAGTGGGTTAAAGCCTCTGCTTTCGGCTCAGGTCATGATCTCAGGGTCCTGGAATCGAGGCCCGCATCGGACTCTCTGCTCAGCAGGGAGCCTGTTTCCTCTGCTCTCTCTGCCTGCTTCTCTGCCTACCTGTGATCTTTCTCTCTGTCAAATAAATAAATAAAATCCTTAAAAAAAAAAAGAAGTTATAAAAAGTATAATTACTTCCTCAATGTATTCAGTCCCTTTCATGTTACTAATTCTTATTCTGGCTAAATCCAGTTTTTCTTCTAGTTCTGGAAATTTTTACTTAGTTCAGTTGTATAATCTAAGATCTAAGGTTACCCAGAAACCTGTATTCAGTTTTTGTTTTTTTTTCCCATGAGTCTCACTGAAGATGAAGCACATTGGCAGGAAACTTTTATAAAGGCATTTGAATAAAAATATAACCATCTGTAAATGATAAAAGATTTAAAAATGGCCACAGTTAAAGATCTGGTTAGAGTTTATTACAATGCATGGAAATTTGGTTATTTTTGTGACATACAACACTTTGAGACATATCAAGACATCAGATTTCTAGGTGTTTCATATGATTTTTACAAACTTATTTTAATAACATATCTATATAAATATTATGTAAGAGAGTTTAATATCACTTATTTGACATACCAAATAAGCTCATTAGTTGAATTTCTCATAAAAAATTATTTTTGGAATGTTCCAGGGGCTCACTGGAAAGTTTTAGCTAGAATGTGGTCAACAAACTTCATTTTAGAATTTGATTTTGGGAAGTATGTAAAAGAAATATCAAAAGGTTTGAACATTGGATTAAATAGGATTATGGATATTTATGAAAGAATTATTATCTATTTAATCAAAGTGACAAAGATATCAAAGGTAAATGCAGAAGGTCACTTAAGTGTGAACAAAATTTAGTTTCTTTAAGACTCAGTTTTCTTAAGAAAATTATTTTATAAGCAGGAAATTATTTTGCAAACATAAAATGTTTACAATTTCTTATGAAAAGTAGGTCAATGGTTCTAGAGAAATGTATACTTTTAACAAAGAGAAAACAAAAACTTTGCACCAGTGTACTTTTGATATTAAAATTCATCTACTTATTTAAATTATCCTAATCTTAGCAAGTACTGAGCACACATAAAATTTCTTTCCAAAGATTTTTTTCTCCATAAAGCTTCTAAAACTTTTTTTTTTTAAATCACATTTAGATTTGTCCTAAAATTTCTGTCTTTAAATAACCAGCCTTACTTTAGGACAAAGCTATTTTTTCCCCTCACAAATATATATTTTTATTCCTTATACTTTCTCTTACCAAAAATATGTGCTTACTTTTCTCACATACAGTTGTTTCCTTTATTTCTAGTAGTCTTAATCATATTTATTGGAATTTTTAATGCTTAGCAACTTAATTGCTAGTGAAAATAAACAACTGTGAACCTTGTTACACCAGAATCCTATAGATTAGCAAATTTATCAATATAGTCCATAATTTTTAGAAATGTGTTGTTTGTATAGTACAATCTTTCTTCCTTCCTTTTTTTTTTTTAGGTAGGCTCCACTTCTGGCATGGAGCCCACTGAGGGACTCAAACTCACCACCCTGAATTCAAGACCAGAGCTGAGATGAGGAGTCAGATGCTGAACTGACTGAGACATCCAGGTGTTCCAGTGATACAATCTTTCAATAAAGCATAAAACATATATACTAACAATCTAAATTTGTCTTTAGTTTCTTTATAAGGCAAAAGTAGGTAAACATATAGTTACTATTTTATCTTACTTACATCTATTTTATTAACTAGTTTCAACAATTATGCTTAGAACACCCACAAAACTTCATGAGACATTAGACAAAGTCAACTATTACTCTGGGTTTTTTGTTGACAAATTCTGTAACTATGATGAACTTATGTGACTTTTAGAAAACACAAGCAGAACAAAAGTTTCATATTCAATGCTGGCAACTCTAAAGACATGTCTATTTTAATTAAACCAACAACCTTAGATTAACTTTAATACCAAATATGTTCCCAGGTCAAGTGAACTTGAAAAACATTGGGTTAGTTTGGGTTAGTTTCTATCTTTCTGAGTTTTAGAACACCCACCCCTTATAAGTACGTGCCTTCAAACCAACTAAATAAAGTTCTTTTACAAATTAATTTGTAAAATTAATACCATCTAGAGGTGCAGAAACTATCTCACATTTGTAACATACATGGACACATACACACAATGCACACAGACACGATGGAAACAAAATCTTAATTTTGTTTCTACTAATATTTGTGGACAGGACATTGCAGGCCCAATTTTTAAATACTTTTCTTTCTTTTTTCTTCAGTCTTAGGAAATTGTGGGCTGTGTTTACATTTCAAAGATGTGATAAGATTTACAATTTCAAAGGAAAGAATGTATTTTTTTCCTAGAATTTCAGGGTAATTGCTATTTAAAATTTACTTTTTTTTTTTTTTAAGTAGAGAACAATTTTGTTCCAATACCCTGATCTTTTACAATTTTGAAAGGAATAGGCAAGGTAAAGATAGGTGGGCTTTAAATTGTTTCTGGAGTTGTATTCCTGGTTTTATAGAGACTTGTAAAATAAAGGCCATTGTTCCTAATTCCCTAAAGACCTGGATTATAGCTCAAATATCAAAGGATTGGCTCATTTTTTAAACTAAATTTGCTTCTTTATATCAGGAAGAATTTTAACTAAAATGGGAACCAAAAGATTTATGCCTTTGTAAAACCTGTTTAAAGCATTTTTAACAAAAGCCTTTTTTCTGGGTACACAATTTAACCTTGGTTCCTATTAGTCCCTGAATACTGGCCTTTTACAGACCATTTCGAGGAGGGCCTAGGAGAAATTCTGGCCATCTATTTCCTCAGTAAAGGGAAGGTTGTGATTATAGTCAAATAATCTTTTTAATTACTGTCTAAATTTGGTAGGATCTTTTGAAAACGGGCTAAAATGGTTGTATAATTTAAAGATCTGCTGCTGTCCAGGGGACATAAATTTTTTTGCAGTGGGGGGGGGGTTGGGTGGGGGGTCTAGGACAAACCTGCAAAGAACACTGTATTGGAATGTCTAAAGCGGGCAGAACCTGATTATAGAGCCCAAAGGTAGGGAGTCTACACCAGTCTTGGATGCTCTGGTTAAATTTATTTTCTGACTTTCAGCATTTACATGAGCAACCTATATATTTAGTACCTAGAGATTAGGCCAGAGTAATCTCTGTAAATCTTGCAGGAAAGGGAAGTTACAACAGGCAGGGGAGTATGGATTTTTTAAAAACTTTTATTTTCATATTTATTTATTTGAGAGAGACAGAGTATAAGTGGTAGGGGAGCAGGAGCAGAGGGACAAGCAGACTTCCCACTGAGCAGGGAGCCTGAGGCAGGGCTTGATTCCAGGACCCTGAGATCATGAACTGAGCCGAAGTTACATGCTTAACCGACTGAGCTACCCACGGTGCCCCAGGCTGGATTTTAAGAAGAGGAATTAACATTGGATGTGGACATTTATTTTTGAGTCTTAAGTCTAATTTCTATGCTTTTATCTTGTCAAGGGAGTCCCTAAGGCTAGCTGTTACACTATATATAAGTCCCTAAGGCTAGCTATTATACATAAGACAATTGAGAGTTCTTTATTAAAAATATATGTGTAGGGGCACCTGGATGGTTCAGTTTGTTAGGTGTCTGATTCTTGATTTTAGCTCAGGTCATGATCTCAAGGCCCGTGTTTATCTCCACATTTGGCATGGAGTCTGGCATGGAGAAGATTTTCTCTCTCCCTCTATCCCCACTCCTGCCCCCACCCATCTCATACATCCCCCTATCTATCTATCATCTATCTACAGCCAATTTAAACTATCCATCGTCTGGCCATTGGCAGATAGGATCTAACAGGGACTCAAACCAATAAGCCTTCTAATGGCTTAACCAAAGACACCAGAAGTGTTCAGAAGGGCACAAACAATGTAGTCCTTATTATCCAAAAGTTTCCTCCTGAGATTAGCCTAAGAAAGCAAAGGTCTTTGTTGCACAGGCAGTAAGGATGGTGCAGTGAAAATGGTGTCCCTGGTCTCCCATGACAATATGAGATGCCTCAGCCACAGACCCACTCATCTGTGACTCTGCACAGATGCTTCTGGAATGAGGCCTTCCAGCACTACCAAGCAACACAGGCTGACCCAACAAAGGTCCCCACGGGCTAGAACCTCTCACGACAAACATTCCTGAGAACTGGTACAGCCAGACAGAGATGCCTGGGTCCTCAAGTCTACTTGACTGGCCACCATGGTGCCCCCCAGTAAGTGACCCGGGTAAGTGCACCTGCACTCAGATGGTGGAGACCAAAGAGAAATTTCTTGTCACAAAGCCCAAGCTCTCAGGGCACACAGAACAAGACTAACAGAAAAATCGAACAGCTTTATCTAAGCCTTGGGCCTTCCGGAACCAAACTAATACCTAGGAGTGATAGGCCGTGTGGTTCGGGAATGGGTGCTTTGCAATGTTCCTCATTGCGTGGAAGTTTTCTTGAAGTTGGCGGGTGACCTAGTGTCAATCTAATCCATTCTGTGACCAACTTACCCTACCACAGGAGTCCTCTTGAGGTGGCAAGCCCGCCAACAGCTTTTAAGTATTCAGCCTGTGCCCTGAATTTTGCAACATATGACAAGCAACCGAGGACATCTTAGCAACAGATGACAAGACACCTAAAAGCCACAAAGGAAGACAAAGACCCTCTTTGGGAGGAAGTGGACCAGTACCAGAGGAGCACTCTAACACATTTAACCAAAGAGTTGTCAGGAACTAGTTTCGCAAATATTTTCTCCTGCTGATCTAAATTAACAAAGAGAAAAAATGACTCTCATCACTCTTGCTCTCCTGGACTCTCAGATAGGGCTGACATGGTGAGAAGTCTTACCTTCCGCTGGCTGTATGTCCCAGGGCCCGGGACCTCAGCTGCAGGCGTACTGGGGCAAGCGTACTGGGGTGAGCGGCGTCCTGTGAGTTAGTGTCTTGCTGCCTAGGACAACTGTCAGGAAGCAGGAATTCTTGTCCCCTCAAGGCCCATTTAGCTGGACTAAAAATCAAATTGACATGAGACAGATTAACAGGAGGAAATGGAATTTAATAGTGTACAGAAGGAGAATCCACACAGACATGGAAATTCCAGAGACAGTCCAGCAAAATGACGCCTAGGTGTCATTCTGAACTAAGGAGGAGGGAGCGGGGGTGGGGAACTTCAGAGGGAAGGAATGCCATTCACGGGGCAATAAAGAAAGCAGGTGTTTGGTAATTACATGTTGGCCCTGCCATACGGATGGGTCACTCAGATAAAATTTATCACAGCTAATAATGCTTATTCTGGGAAAGACCTCTGGTTATGTAGTTTAGGGAGGAGCAAAAGTTTCTCTTGAGCCCATAGGGTCTCTACTGCCTTCAGCTCAGAACACTTTCAATGCCAAAGTGGCCCATCTTGGGAAAGCCTGCCTTCTGTCCCTAGAATAAGAGATGATCACCCCACTTTATCACGAACTGAGGGTACTGCAATTCGTGCCTGCTTAGCAGATGCCGCAATCTCTCTCTTCCAGGAGACCTTCCCCCTGGGAGGACTGGGGCCCTTACAGCGGAGCAGTGATCCTGGGGAGCCATTCACATTGCATCAAGGGGGTTCCTCGTATGTCTTTGCAGAGATGGGACAGTTAGTGTCCTTTCCTTCTTCGTTATTCCATAAAGCTCAATCATTGGAACCCCAGCTCATCGAAGGACTTCAACAAATAATGCTTTAAGTGTTGCTCCACGCCAAGCTCTGCTTTAAATTCAGGATCTACAGGAACAGTTGCCATCCCAGTCCTCAGGAAGCTCACAGCCTAATGGGAAATAAGATCTGTGTCCTCCTAACTACAAAACAATCAATGGAATCCTATATCTGTGGTTGGAAGAAGATGTAATTTGGAACAATTAGTGGGTAGTAAAACATTTTGGAGGGAAGGTGGTGACAGAAAGCTGGGAGGAGGTAATGTGAACTGGCCCATTATTGGCTTGGGGGGGGGCGGTTTGCCAGGAGCAGAAGGGATTCTGGTTTTACTTTAAAAGCCTTTAGGAAGGGGAGAGGGGAGCTTCTGATGGTGTCCCTTGATTAATCCTTTCTGGATGCTTTCTCCAAGCCTGCAGATTTCTTAACCCTTCATGCCACTGGTCTCACCTTAGATCACCACGTTTTCTAAAGCAGTAATTCTCAAAGTTTGGTGACCAGGCCCAACAACATCAGCATCATCTAGGACTCGATTAGAAATGCGAATTCTGGGCCCCCAACCTGAACTGGAAACTGTTGGGATTCACCTGACACGGACTCCCTGTTGACCACCACGGTTCGAGAATGATGTGGGTGGTTTGCTTGCATGGGACCTGCAAGGGACTGGATGACCTGCTCGAGGTTCCTGCCTTGGCGTCTGGGTCCAGGGTTCCACCCGGACTCGGTCGGTCCCTCGCGCTTCCCAGCAGTTTCTAAGGGTCGTGCTGCTCCTGCAAACACGCGCTCGCGCAGGTTCCTGAACTTGATTCTTCCTTCCCCACGAGGCGGAGATACTGGGGGCGTTAGCTAAGTAAGCAGCCTCGGGGCCGACGGGGGCTACTCGCCGGTTCACTGCCTTTGCCCTCCCGCGCTGCAGCGCTCCTGGAGTCCTGGGGCTGGAGCGCCCAGGCCAGCAGCGGCTCCCACGCCTGCCGGGGGAGGGTTCCTTTGTCCGGACAGCGCGGTCAGGTGACAGCGCGGAGCCTACTTAGCCCGAGACGCGGAAACAAGCGCGCGGGGAGGCGGGCGCCGACATGCGGCCCCAGGCGCTCCCGGGGCTCGGGCTGGCGCTCCCGCTGCTGCGGCTGCTGCTGCTCCCGCCGCCACCCGCACCCAGCGCCGCCTCCCCCGCGCCGCGCTTCGATCCCACCTGGGAGTCCTTAGACGCCCGCCCGCTGCCGGCCTGGTTCGACCGGGCCAAGTTCGGCATCTTCATCCACTGGGGGGTGTTCTCCGTGCCCAGTTTCGGGAGCGAATGGTTCTGGTGAGCGCGCCCCCCTCGGTCGGCTCCGGCTCCGCTTTGACCCCCCCGCTCCCCCGGCCTGCCCCCCTGCCCGCTCCCCGCGGCCGCCGCTGCTGCCCGGGCCGCTGTGGCTTCGCCTCCGGGGGTTTCAGCGGGCCTTCGGCACTTCCGGGTGTTAAGTGCAGAATCAGTGCGTGCGTGCTCGAATGAGCACAGCCTTCCTCTTCCGTGGGACCGCAGGGCTGTCGGGCGCTGCAGGCGGTCCCGCTGGCTTCTCAGCTTCTTGGTAGTTGCACGTGTGAGGCTGGGATTGCTGCACTGTAACCGCCGCCTAAAACGGCAGAAATGCATCCAGTTGTGCGGGGGTCGGACGAGGAACTTGGGCCTAAGCTGTTGTATATCGTGTTCTGCCATAAGGTATAAGACATAAGTTATGAGTATGTGAAACTTCTGTTCATTTGGACATGCACTGGCTCTTTAATGTTAAAATGTTATCATGTGTGGCTCTAGGAATTAGTCAAGGTTCTAGAGCGGAGCCTGCGTGACCCTTTGGGTTAATTAAGCCTGATTCTCTATCGCAGCTGGGGTCTTGATCTCTCCTGCTGAGTTCAAGCCCCTGTTGAGTTCTGCGCTGGGTGGGGAGGCTACTAAAAAAAAAAGTTCTAGAATGTTATCCTAAAAAGACTCCCTAATATTATATGAAAAATGCTGCACAAAAAATTGCTCTTTAGGCTTTACTGAGATCTATATAAAAACGCGCACCTAATCTCTTGCAGCTTTGAACTTTCATCTACCTTTCCCCTGATTAAATACATTAGGTGTTAAGTTCTTTAAGATAGGAATGTTACCAGATGTATACATATATAATGTGCACAGATATATAATGTATTCCTGTGTAAAATAAGAAAATAAAGGAGTATTTAATTCTATACTGTACATAATATGCATCGAACTATATACAGTATAGAGTAGATAGAGTATAAAGTATATATATTAACATTACATGGTATACATTGTACCACTTTCTACAAAGATACTGACTTTCTGCAAGCAATACCTTTTTTATTAAATTAGGCCAACTGATGTAAAAGAATGTGTAAGTTATGGGGTAGTATTCATACACTTTTGAAACAAGACTCTTTTTCCCATACTGTCTATTATCAGACAGGATGTTATAAATCTTTGTTTGCAAGTTTTGTGCTGTAAGGCATTTTGAGTTTATTTTTAAAAAGGTTCAGATTAGCAGGTACATAAACTAACAGATTTCTTCCCCTCATGTTAAGATATTGTTATAGGGCACGCACAGTGAATCACGGTGGACACCATTAAGGGTTAAACAATGAGAAGTGTATTATAGCTGGCCGGCAACCACTTGTTAGAGTGCGGTATCTCCAAGGGCCCCTACCCTAGGGTGGTCTGGGTTTTTAAAGAGATGAAACCTGCCCTGGTGGGCATGTCTCCAGAGAAACAAAACATATCCTGGTGGGTATGTCTCCAAAGGAACAGAACATATCCAGGTGGACACGTCTCCATTGAATAGCAAAGCGACAGCGGTCAGCTTATTCTTTTACAGAGGCAGGAGTAGCGGTATGCACGATAGCGCAGTGGGCTTTGTAATCAGTCAGGGCCTGTTGGGTGCTTTCCAGCTCTGAGTTCTGGGAAATGTTTATATTGTTGGGCTCACCTAGGGTCAGATGTCCTAGTTAGCCTCACAACCACCATTTTGGGTATCTGGTGACCATTTAACAGTATAATAAATTATATGTTAACATTTTGTTCAACCAGAAATATTAGGTAAATATACATTTGGTGCTCGAAGAGGGTCTGATGTTAATTGAGACTAGTGCTGTGTCAAAAATACCTAGTTTTGAGTCATTTTATTCTTTGTAATGGTTAAGTTTTCATTTTCTACAAATAAACACAGGGTTGTTTGTTTTAACCAAGAAGAATAAAGATACTGTTCATATAAGGTAATTAGAATATATTTCTAATAATCTGGAAGTGCATTAACCTTGTAGAGAAGATTTTAAAAAAAATTATGTATTTATTTGAGAGAGAGAGAGTGCAAGTTGGCGGGGGGAGCAGAGGGACAGGGACTCTGCACTGAGTGTGGAGCCCTACACAGGGCTGAGATCATGACCCAAGCCAAAATCAAGAGTTGGACACCCAACCAACTGAGCCACCCAGGCATCCCAGCCCTGTAGAAGATTGTTTAATTATCTATGGTCTCTCTCGGCATCTCCTCTAAACCTCTGCTCCCCACCCCAATTTAACGTAGTTCAGTCAACAATAGAGAAGAGCATATCTGATCATCCTCAAAAGCAGTTCAAACCCGACATAAATGATGGATTCTTTACAGTAAGTGTCTCTTTTCATCTCTATTAGTATGGAATTTGAAAAGTAACTCTAGACTATGGTAGAGAATGCAGGTTCAAATTAAACTGTATTGGGAGAAAAAGACATCCCTCATCCTGTTCAAACTTCTGACTGTCCCAGTTTGTCTTCTGTAGTTCAGTTTATTTTTCATTTTTAAAGATTTTACTTATTTTCCAGAAAGAGAGAGGGAGAACAAGAGAGGCTGGGCAGGGAGCCTGATGTAGGGCTCCATCCCAGAACCATGGAATCATGACCTGAGCCAAAGGCAGATAGATGCTTAATGACTGAGCCACCTAGGCACCCCAACAGTAAGCTTTCTAAGGCAAAGTCAAGCTAATGGGGAAGTGAGAGACTCTGGGTAATATTTGAGTAAGGGGGAATTAGTAAGGGGAGCTGGGGCAATTATTTCAAATGTTTATGCATATGCCGTTTATGTGTTGTTTCTCTCCCTCCCTTTAGGTGGTATTGGCAAGAGAAAAAGATACCGACGTATGTGGAATTTATGCAAAATAATTACCCTCCTAATTTTAAATATGAAGATTTTGGACCATTATTTACAGCAAAGTTTTTTAATGCGAGCCATTGGGCAGATATTTTTCAGGCTTCTGGTGCCAAATACATTGTCCTAACTTCCAAACATCATGAAGGTAAATAAGTGCAACATTTGAAAACGCTGACAGTAGTAATGTAAAGTAATTCTTTCGAAAGAAGAAACTAAAACATGTGAAATCAGTTTTCTCTTAGGAGCAGCAGTTGGTGGCTCCTGACACTTGCCTGTTACTTAAGGGAACACGTATTCCATACAATGAGAGACATTAGGTTTGTAGAATGATCAGACCCCTCCCCCACATAAAATGAAAAAAGAAAAGAAAAATGACCACATTTTGTTATGTGCATATTTAACAATATTTCCAAGATTTCATTTTAAGCTCTTTGAAGTGAGATGTGGGTTGCAGCTCCAAGTTTATAATTATAATTGCCCTCTTTTCTTTCTTTTTTTTTTTCTTAAAGATTTTATTTATTCACCTATTCGAGGGAGAGAGAAAGAGATAGAGAATATTTAATCTCGGGGGAGGGGGTACAGAGACAGAGACTCTGAAGCAGACTCTGTGCCCAGCCCTGAGATCAGGACCAGAGCTGAAACCAAGGGTCTGATGCTTAAGGACTGAGCCACCAGGAGCCCCCCCATCTTTGCTTTCATTGCTCCCCTGTAATGCATTCTGGAAGGCTCCATCACCATGCGGATTGTGCTGCTGCCGTCTTGTGTCATTATCCACACATATTGCTGCGCTTTGGCCAACTCTTAGATGGCCAGATTGGTGGATGGTTTGCTAGTGCTGAACGCGACACAGATCACCTAAAAGGACAGAGATGATGGGGCTGCAGTGGCGCTGATGAAAGAGGTGGTGGAAGAATATCTAAAAGGGAACATGGTGGTCATATTCATCAAGCTTCTCCAGAGAAGCAGAACCAAGTGGAAGTATGATATATAAAGAGACTTATTATTATAAAACATTGGGTCTTTCAGTAATGGAGCTGAGAAGTCCAGACCAGGACAGCTGGCAGTACGGTTCTGGCTTGAGGCCAGTGGCCTGAGAACCAGGAGTGTGGATGATGAGTTAGGTTCTAGTCCACGTCCGAGTCCAAAGGCAGAAGGTGTAAGCTCAGACAGGCAGATAGAGTTCTTACTCAGCCTTTTATTTTATTTAGGTCTTTAACTAATTAAAGATTGACTGAGGCACACTCACCCTGGAGAGAGCTATCTGCCTTACTCAGTCTACCTATTTAAATGTTAATCTCATGCGGAAACACCCCTATGGACACACCCAAAAGAATATTTAATCAAATACCTGAGTATTCTGTGGCTCCATCACGTTGACCCAGAAAATTATCCATCAGAGGGGTCGTACATTAATAGGGGAGTTTCTACCCATTACTGTTCTGGTATCCAGAATATCAGGGAAGCATCAACAAATTGTTGCTATCCCAACCACATGTTAATTCATTTGCTAATTTCCTTTGCATGACCATCTTGGCCTGGTATAAATTTTGCCTCAGTGCTTTCTCCAGAGGCAGGGAGGGGAATAAGAGGGGAGAATCAAAACCAAAAATTTGTATTTATCTTAGAATACTTTTCCCTTTGGCTACATTCTGGTGGCTTAATGACTTTCTCCTATAGATGTTTCTCCTACTGAGGTGGATAATTATTTTTATTTTTTTTAATTTTTATTTTTTTTAAAAGATTTTATTTGACAGAGAGAAACACACAGCCAGAGAGGGAACACAAGCAAGGGGAGTGAGAGAGGGAGAAGCAGGCCTCCCGTGGGGAGCCCAATGTGGGACTCGATCCCGGGTCTCCGGGATCATGACCTGACCCGAAGGCAGTCGCTTAACCAACTGAGCCACCCAGGCGCCCCCGAGGTAGATATTTAGAAAGTGTATTTGCAAGAACACGTTGGTTTCCTGATGTCTAGGAACTCTTTTTAAGCTGTATGGCACAAAGTATTATATAGTGAGCTTATTTAAAGGCAAAACAAAATAACTTTTAATCATATCATGATGGGAGATAATGAAGCCCCCATTTGTAAACTCTCTGGGACTCATGTTTTCATTGCTTTATGGAAAAACATCCACTGAGCTTGGTAGGCAGGAAGATCTCTCCGTGAGCTTTTGTGGTAGTGATGAGAACTTACGTGGTTTTAGTACTGTCTGGCAATAGAGCCTGCCAACTTGAAACTTTTTTTTTTATTTTTTTTTTTTCTTATTTTTAAGTAATCTCTACCACCCACCGTGGGGCTTAAACATACAACCTTGAGATCAAGAGTTGCATGCTCTACTGACTGAGCCAGCCAGACACCCCCAACTTGAAACATTTTGCATAGGACTTTAAATATTGACACTGCTTTGAAACTGACCACAGACACCCTTGGAACAAGAGCCAGTTGTTTTAAACACTTCCTGCAAATGAATCAGAAGACTGTGCCCATCTTAGACTTGTCCTAGTTCACCAGAGTAAACAGAGTGCCTTATATGTATGTCTGTTCTCAAATATTCCTTTAGATTTCAGTGGGATAATAACAATGTAACATTCCTGGGCACTAACTGAAGTTTTTGAGGCTTTTCTATTATTTCAGTTTATACAGCATTTCTATTATTTTTATATAGAACAACCTAAATGCAAATTCCTTTTAAAATATGAATTATTTCAAAGTGCTTATTTAATGGCAGACATTATTTTTGTTACCATTTAATTGGTAGATAATTTCAGGCAGTTTAAAGAGCAACATCTAAGTTTATGACTTTAGAGAAGGATGAGATTTCAAATGGTGGGAATATTTGAAAGTACAGAACTACTGGGGAAGAATCTCTTTTCCCCTTCTGGTGATAACGGATGAACAATGAAGCTAAAAATCCACTATTAGATGTGGATCAGCAGCGTTCTAAGACTCACACTACATAAAATCCCCAACCAACGGAGGTAGTAGCAGCAGTCGTTATTTAGCACGGGAGAAGAGGAAGAGGTCCCCATCTTAGCTGTGCTCTGTTTGTGCTCTTGATTCTGTGCTCGAGCCTGAGCTAACACAATGCTGCAGGCATGATGCTATCCCTCAAGGAGCTTCTATTCTAAGAGGAAAAATTTGGGAGATAGATCAGGCTCCACAGACCTTAAGGGAGTCCCAGGAAGTCATACCCCCCCCCCCCCTTCGTCCCACCTTGTTGAAATTCTCATTTGTTGTTCATATAAAAGTAGAATATGTCCTATGAAAAAACGTTTTTTCATAAACATAGAACTGTTTTTATATGTCCCATGTATATCTAGTTTGTTTTGGCATTGTGTAGGTAGAAATCTGCTAACACAAATTCATATTCTTACAAAGACTCAAAATAATTGTGCAGGCTTTACCTTGTGGGGCTCACGGTATTCCTGGAACTGGAACGCTGTGGACGAGGGGCCCAAGAGGGACCTTGTCAAGGAACTCGAGGTGGCCATTAGGAAGAGGACTGACCTGCGTTTTGGACTGTACTATTCCCTTTTTGAATGGTTTCATCCACTCTTCCTTGAGGATAAGTCCAGGTCATTCCAACAGCAACAATTTCCAGTTTCTAAGATGCTGCCGGAACTCTACGAGTTAGTGGACAAGTATCGGCCAGAGATCCTGTGGTCGGATGGTGATGGGGATGCCCCCGATTGCTACTGGAACAGCACGGGCTTCTTAGCCTGGCTGTACAACAAAAGGTGTGGATGCTCTCAGATTGCTGCCTTGACCCTCAGTGTTCCTCATACACGTATAATGTTTGCTTTGTGACATATTCCCTTTCAGGCTCATGTGGTGTGGGGGTAGGCGGAAATCATTGTGAATAATGCCTGTTAGATATATCAGGTTTTACTCAGAGTAATCAGTAAGCAAGAGTTACAAATCAGGAGTCAAATACAGCTCAATAGTCTTGTTTTAAAATCACTGAAATCATTAAAAATTTGGAATCACTGAAAAGAGATTAAAATCACAGAACCAAAAATTTGAATACAGTAATTTTGTGGGCCCCCCCTTTTCATCTCCCGAGACAATAGTTCATCAACTGTTTGTGATTATGCGCTTTTTAATTCCTCTGAGTCCTTCTTTTGATCTTTTGATAATCTTTGCTGCTTGGTCACTTTCACCCTTGTCTGCCTCCTCTTTTCCTTTATCAGCATTCTCACCACTTCCTGTTCTTTACATGTTGCTTTCTAGCATATTCCAAACTGCCCCATTAGAATGGGGAGTTCTGGCTGAGCTCCTCTATTAGGCTTAATCCATGTGGACCAAATTTTTATTTGTAACTAGAAAATTCTTGGTATTGTGTGTGTGTGTGTTTTTTAAGATTTTACTTATTTGTCAGAGAGAGAGCACACAAGCAGGGGGCAAAGCAGGCTCCCCATAGAGCAAGGAGCCCAATGGGGGACTCAGTCCCAGAACCCTAGGATCATGACGTGAGCCAAAGGTAGACCCTTAATGACTGAGCCACCCAGGTGTCCCTTGGTATTGTGTTCTGAAGTCAGGGAGTGTTCTATGTGTGTTCCCTGGGCACACTTGGGGTGTGTATAAGACTATGCTGGGGAGCTCTTGCTACTCTGCAGTTTCTCCAGGTACTTCTTCCAAGAGGAAAGACTGGGAACCATCCACTTGTTTGGAAAGCAAACTGTCTTTTCTAAGTGGGGAGGGGCAGGAGCTTCACACCTGCTTTCATGATAATGTTGTGGGGTTTATTTAGTGCCATTGTAAATTCCATGATGGCAACAGTCCACTTGTCAGAGATTCTTCAACATCAGGCACAACTGTAAGAGGAAGGCTAGAACATATGTGTGAGATTATTCAGTCATAGGTGAGAAGAATATTTTGAGTGTAAATTCAGTTCTGGCTATCATTCATAATATGTGGGACAAGGAGCTTCAAGTAATAGTATGATAGTCTTATAAGTGCTCTGTGTGCTGGTTACTGGGCTAGGTGTTTTACATAAATTGTTTCTGTTCCAATAACAGATGAGGACATCAAGGCGCCTGGGTGGCTCAGTTGTTAAGGGTCCGCCTTCGGCTCACGTCATGGTCCTAGGGCTCTGCCTTCGGCTCAGATCATGATCCCGGGATCCTGGGATCGAACCCCACATCGGGCTCCCTGCTCAGCAGGAAGCCTGCTTCTCCCTCTCTCCCTCCCGCTGCTTGTGTTCCCTCTCTGGCTGTGTTTCTCTCTGTCAAATAAATACAATCTTAAAACAAACAAACAAACAAACAGATGAGGACATCGATTCTTCAGAGGAATTAGGTCACTTTCTCTGGGGCAGGGAGCTGAGAAAGCAACAGAGCCAGGATTGCAACCAACCCAGGTCTATTTGGCTTCCAAACCATGGGCTTTGCCTTATATTATGCTATGCTGATCTTTCAGGAGTGGATTTCCATTAGACGTCTTTTTAGAGACATTTCCTTTTACGTAAAATATTTTATGTTTCATTTAAAAAATTGTATTTCAGCCCAGTTCGGGACACAGTTGTGACCAATGACCGTTGGGGGTCTGGTACCATTTGCAAGCATGGCGGCTATTACACATGCAGTGATCGGTACAACCCAGGACATCTTTTGCCTCATAAATGGGAAAATTGCATGACAATAGACAAGTTTTCCTGGGGCTATAGGAGAGATGCTGGAATTAATGACTATCTTACAATTGAAGAACTCGTGAAGGTACAGTAAAATGATGACTATTAAGGTAATATTCTTGGGTGGGTGTGTGAGAATTATTTTTTATAGTTTGTATAGCTCAGTGGCCTGTATTTTATTATTATTCTATTTTGTGTTCTTCTGGATGGTGATTACATAAGCAGGTGTAAGCACACAAATGCAATAGGTTATTAACATATTCACAATGGAATTGTTTCACCTACTTAAGAACTTTATTTATTCAAAACTTCTTAGCAACTTGTAGAAACAGTTTCATGTGGAGGAAATCTTTTGATGAATATTGGGCCCACACATGATGGCACCATTTCGGTAATTTTTGAGGAGCGATTGAGACAAATGGGGACTTGGCTGAAAGTCAATGGAGAAGCCATTTATGAAACCCACCCTTGGAGGTCCCAGAGTGATGATGTCACCCCAAATGTGTGGTAAGTTCTTCTTGTTACCAAGTACTATTTGTTGGAGGAAGGCATTTAAAATTTCTCAAAGATATAAAGAGAAAAGTAAGATAAAAAAGGAAATTGGATGCATGCTTACTTATACAAAGCACTTTCCAAACTTTAGAAGTCAGCATGTTTTTGAACACTTATTTTTTATCAAATCAAGCTTAAGTCATCTCTGGAAACTTCCTAATAATGGGCAAATTTTAGTGAAAAAATAGCTCTTATAAAATTGTAAGCCATAGAGAAAAATAAAAAATGTTGAGTGGTTAATCCAAAAGGAAGACTTCTGTTTAGGCATTTAATTCTAATTTTTGCAGCTATTCTACCTTATGAAATTAGCAAGAAAGAGATGCCAAAGGGCAGAAAAAATATTTAAAATCAGCCTAAAGAACAGCATTATTTTACTTGAAAAAAACTTATAACTTGTTCATATTCTAATAAATCTAAACCTGAAGTTTCTTTAACATTATTTTAACCTGCTAATTTTTCTTTTAACTAGAATCTTGTTTAAAAGCCTTGCTTCAGGCTTATGTCTGAGCTTCCATGTGCCAATGAGTATCTGAACCACACTTTGCAAATATGATGGTTTCTGATGTGGGGTCTTAAAATGTATACCTAAGAGTAGAATCAGTGAAGCTCCAAAAATTCACCTTTTATTGTCACCAGGTGAATATAGCCTGATCAAGTATAAGTTAAAAGATTAGACTAAATGTTCTTTGATCTTACTTGAGTTACTTGACTTAAAACTAATTGTCAATTCAGTGAAGAAAATAAAGTAAAACAATCTAGACAGAAGCAACTAATTGTAGAATTTTAGAATGTCTGGGAGAGGCCATAGCGAGAACCTCAGTACCAGACCTTCATTTTATAGAGACTAGTTTAAAATCTGGTTTTGAAATTGTGTTTGGACATATATTTGGCTACAATGGGGTCTGATCACAGTTTCACAAGTATTAACCAATATTCCATTAAATTTTATTTCAGTAAATAAAAATAAAAGCCAAAATATTTAACAAGGACTTGTGAGGGGCGCCTGGGTGGCTCAGCTGGTTAAGCGACTGCCTTCGGCTCAGGTCATGATCTCGGAGACCAAATCCAGTCATTTCCTTGTCTCTATTTTCTGAGTTTATGGCAGCATCTGATTCTGTTGATTGCCCTCTCTTCTTTTCCTTCTCCCCTTCCCTTTTTGAAATTTTATTTATTTAAGAGAGTGAGAGTACAAGCAGGGGGAGAGGAAGATGCTAAGATCTTGACCTGAGCAGAAGGCAGACTTAACTGACTGAGCCACCCACGTGCCCCGATGGCCATCTCTTCTTCTTGGCTACTCATTCTTAAGTGTTTTTGGCTGGTTCCACACCAGTTCCCAAGCACTAAATCTTTAAGTGCCCTGAGGCTTAGTCCTTGGACTTACATTCTCCTATTTATTATTCTTCCCCAGGTGATCACATCTGTTTTCACTGATTTAAATGCCCTATTGATGACCTCTATAGTGCTGACCTTTTTTTTTTTGAACTCCAGACTCCTAAAATCAATTTCCTACTCAACCACTCCTCATGGAAGTATAAGCACCTTAAACCTGGTATTGTCCCAAACGGAGGTCCTCCTAGTTTTTAGTTTGCTCTAACCCAGCTCCATGCAGTCTTCCCAGTCTCAGTTAGTGGCAGATTCACCCTTTTAGGTGGTTGTGAGGCCAAAAATCTTGGAGTCCGTAACTCTCCTTTTAAATCTCAGTCAGTCCAACAGCAAATATCAGCATCCTTGTCTTTGAGGTAGATCTAGAATCTAACCGCTTTTCATCCTCTCTTGTGGCAACTCTCATCTTTTCAGTCTCTTATCTCTCCCCTGATTATTTCAGTAGCTTTCTGAGTGATCTGTTTCCATCCTTACCTATTTAATATTTCTGCTGCAACTTTTAAATGATAAAGCCAGGTTGTCATTCTTATTTTCAAATTCCTCCAATGGCTGCCAGGCTTACGAGCATAAACCAGGTCTAATAGAGGCCTACAAGTTCCTATAAAAACTGGTTCCTTGGAGTGCCTGGGTGGCTCAGTGAGTTACAACTGCCTTTGGCTCAGGTCATGATCTCAGAGTCTTGGGATCAAGCCCTATGTAGGGCTTCTTGCTCAGTGGGGAGTCTGCTTCATCCCCTTCCTCTGCCCTGACTGATGCACTCTCTCTCTCTCTCTCTCTCTCTCTCTCTTTCTCTCTCTCTCTCTCTCACACACACACACACACACACACACACAACTCGCTCCTTGTTGTCTCTGATCTTGTCTGCCATCCCACTGTCCCTCATTTCTCCTTCTGCCCTCCTTGCTGCCGTGTCAGCAGGCCAAGCAGACTCTTGCATGGGGACTTCTGTGCTTGCTGTTCTCTCTTCCTCCGGATATTCACATGGCTCTCCCTCACATTCTTCAGGTCTCCTCAATGCCACCTCCTCAAAGAGGGCTTGCTTGAGTATTAGATTCAAAATAACATCTATACGCCTCCTTTCCAACCTCACATGCTCTGTCCTCACCTGGCTTCAGTTTTCCTCACAGCACTTAACCATCCCCTGCTCATTCTAATTTTTCCCACTACCATGTGAGTTCCATGAAGACAGGGACTGTGTTCAATACTATGTCTCGAGCCCTAAAACAGTGATTAGAATTTTAAGATTTTGATAAATATTTGTTGAAAAATTAAGTAAAAGAAGGAGAGAGTTCTGTTTCTTTTGTCTAGAGCTTATGCTTTTTACCCTTTTTCCTTTTTTCTCATTCATCCTTTAAGTCTCAGATTAAATGTCATTTTCTTGGAGAGGCTTCTTGCTGATGGTCTAATTTAAAGAGATCTCTTTGTTATAACCTTTCAATTTCCTGTTCTTTCATTGTGCTTGTCAAAACCCACACATTGACATTATTTGGGTATTATTGAACATCTGTCTTCCTCCCTCTAGTCTAAGTTCCATAAGAACAAGAATTACCTGTGTTTTATTTTTTACTGTATTCCCTAACACAAGCCTCTATACTTAGCCCAGCACTGACACATACATATCTGCTGTTGAGGGAATATGAAGATTTGAATTGGCAGGTGGAGAGCCGTTTACTCTCACAACTTACCTTCTTTGCTGATATTCCCCTGCCTATTTCCAGCTCCATGAGAACTGTCCGATGAAGAGTAATATTAGAAAAGTGTCTGTCCTTTTAGAGGAAGTGAGGGGAGGGCGGTACTAGGATATTATAATTCACAATAACAAGTATATATTTGGTCTTGTCTCCATTTCTGGCACAGAGCTCCTAAAGCCCTTGGAATTTCCCAAGTGATGATGAGAACCATAAAGATGTCTCTTGGTGTGTTACTGAGGTGACTTTTCCACTTCACCAAAGGGTGAGGCTGGTTGCCTGAAGACCCAGCCTTGTGACTACAGGGTTGGAAATGTCAGTCCCACCCTCCACCCCCAGGCTGAAGAGAGAGGCTAGAGGTTGAGTCAGTCATCAATGGCCAATGATTTAATCAATCATACCCGCATAATGAAGCCTCCATAAAAACCCAAAAGGACGGGGTTTGGAGAGGTTGAGGGTTGCTGGGAGAGTGCATGCTTGGAGAGTTCCTGGAAGCTCCATGCCCTTTCCCCGTACCTTGCCCCATGCATCTCTTCTTTCTGGCTTTTCTGATTTTATCCTGTTATAACAGACTGATAATCCAATAAGGAAAATGTTTCTGTGAGTTCTGTGAGCTGCTATAGAAAATTAATCAAACCCAAGGAAGACGTTGTTGTAACCTCCCATCTATAGCTTGTGGGTTAGAAGACCAGGGGTTGACCTGGACTTGTGACTAAGTTAGAGTTGTGCAGGCAAGTAGTCTTGTAGGACTGAATCTTTGACCTGTGGAAATCTGACACTGTCTCGAGGTAGATAGGGTCAGAATTGCGTTGAATTTTAGGACACTAGCTGGTGTCTGAGAATTGCTTGGTGGGGTAGGGAACCGCCCCCATCCAGCCCCTAACGCACACACTGGAACCGTTTTGGGTGCTTTTTTATCCTACCATGGAATTATTTTTCCTTCCTTCTATTAATGAAGACATTGGTAAATATTTACTACATGGAAGTATCTCTGTAAAATAATTCCAAACCTGACCTATAACGAGAAATATTACTCCACTTCTTTCCCTTTTAACCAGGTACACATCCAAACGTAAACAAAAATTGGTCTATGCCATATTTCTTGAATGGCCCACATCAAGACATCTGTTTCTTAGCCAACCAGTAGCTACTCTGGGAGTAACCAAGGTAAGGGGATTCTATCTTTATCATCTTTATTTATGTTCCTTTTATACCTCAGAGGGAGTACAGGTTTCCCCCACTATCCAAAAGCAGAGCATTCCTCTGAAAGCTTTCATAAATGGAAATGGTGTAAAGCAAGACGCAATTACCATTAATTTATGTGGAAGTTTTTTGAATACTCCCAGACCCCAAAGGTAACCTCTCTTAGGCTCTTCTGATACCTTAGAACACATCTTGCTCATAGATGCACAAAATGAATTGCGACAAAGCACAGATGCTCACACAGTTGACAGCTACGGCAGCTTGATGCTGAGATGCTGAGTGCAGGAGGGGACTTGCTGCCACTCCGGCTGCTGCTTGGGGTGCGCACCGCCTCTAACATGCTCTCTGCAAAACACACACTGAGTGCTATTTTTACTTTTGTCTTTTTTTTGGTAAAAGTGAAAATCCTCTTCAGATTTCTTTCAGTTATAGGAACAGGTACTAACTACAGTAGGTCTTTCATAAAAGTGAAATGGCATAACACAAACTTTCAAAAAGTGAGGGATACTGTAATTTTAAAATGAATTTCATCAATGGTAACGTTTGCGAAACCTTTGAAAGTTTTCTTTCATGTCCCAGAAAACTAAACTTACAAAACAGCTATGTTATCTCTATGCCTATTAATGTAAAATAGATATTCCTTCTCAGTTATTTTAGGTTGTTCAAGTCTGCAAGCATCCAAAATGAATTCTGGAATTCATAAATACATACACATAGACATGCATAAAATGAATTCAGACATCCATCCCAGAACACATCTGAATAAAAGTAAGATGTGTGGCCTTACTATTTTTAAAGTCATTAAAAAAATCTGGAGAAAGTTAATCTAACAGTTGTAACCAACAGATCTGGCATGGAGTTCATTTTGATATATTTTGTAGCTTATTTTTAAGAAACTGACAATTTCCTTGGATGTAAATTGTCCATATGCTTCTCCTTACATCATTTTCTATATTTCACTTCTAACATGCAGATCAGGCAGAAAGAAAGACGGAGTTCAAATATGGTGTTTAATTACAGCTTAGTGGCCTGAGTATGACATCAGCTTTTTATTTCATCTGTATTCTGTTTGGCTCTCATTAATACTGTTATTTAAAAGTTCAAGGGCTTTGTTTTTGTGTTGTTCTACATGATAGGCAAAGTTTTCCTTTTCAGAATAACTGCAGATATATAGGAAATTACTTATATCTAAATCCACTTAATATAAGACTGAGGATATAAAACAATGACCATAATAGTTGAGCAGACTTATGTATTGTTGATTTGTTACTGGAAAATCCAGGGAGGAAGGGTTGCTAGATAACAGGGATGGGAGGCTTTCTCCAAACATTCTGTGTAGAACTGTTTGGGCAGATTGGTTCTAGAGTCCTCTCTTTAGTGTTTTCCTTATGACACTCTTCAGTTTTATAGTTCTTCTTTTCCAACTCTTGCACGCTTTTATGTAAGAGGAATACATGGGTAAGACACATGTATGCATTCATTTAGATCAAGGGTTCAAACAGTATGTAAACCACTAAATAAAACCAAAGGATGCCTGTCCTGTCTATAGTGTTTTAAAGAAATACCAGCTACTCTTTCCAAATAAAGTGGGTGAGTCAAAGAGATACACTTGGATATATTTGTGTGTGCTTTTAATTACAGATTCGACTGCTGGGACATGGACAGCCACTTAGCTGGACTGCTTTGAAGCCAAATGGTTTACTGATAGAACTGCCACCTCTACCCTTGCATCAGATGCCCTGTAAATGGGGCTGGGCTTTAGCATTAACTAATGTGATCTAATTTGTAGCAGAAAGGTCCATGCTGCGGGTACACTGAAGACTAGAAAGTAGCAGGTTTCTAGAATTGTAGCACATGGAGAAAGCATTGTAAAACTGGTCAAGGAAAGGCAATTCAGACCTTTCTCCTCTTACTCCTTAATGTTTTCCCTAAATTAACCATGTAACTGTTTTAATTCTCCCGTGTATTTTGCCATCAAAATCTCTTCACATTGAATTTATTTCCATGTGTGATTAAGACGTGGACATTTTTGTTTTACAGTAGCTAGGAATTGGTGGTGGGAAGGACTGACTGAATTGTGTCTCAGATTCATCTGTTGAAGCCCTAACCCCCAAGGTGCCTGTATTTGAAGACAGAGCCTCTGAAGAGGTAACTAAGGTTAAATAAAGTCATAAGTCTGACTGGTGTCCTTATAATCAAAGAAAGACACTGTGGATGCAAGCACACAGACGAAAGTCCACGACACCCGCAGGAGGCGTCATCTGCAAGCCAAGGGGAGGGGCCTTAAGGCAAACCTAACCTGCGAACACACTGGGTTGTCAGCCTTCAGAATTGTGGGAAAATTAATTACTGTGGTTTAAGCCACACAGACTTTGGTATTTTGTTATGGCGGCCTTAGCAGACTAATACAGGTGATATATATATAATAAATTTGGCCTAATACATACTTTCTGTGCACATAGTAATTGTCTTTTTATAAAATTGTTTTTTCTTCTCTTGGTAATAAAACTGATATATGTTTATTGTAGGTATTTTAAAACATACGAAAATGCTCAAAACATTTTAGAAATCCTAAAGCTACTGTTTAGAACACCACAATCAATATTTTAGTACATATTCTTTCAGGTTTTTTGAGGTGGGGTGGAGGGTGTGTGGGATTGGAGGTGTAGGCCAATTTTTGTAAGTGAGCTAATTTGAACTGCAATTTAAATTAATATGTTTCCTGTATTTGCCTTCAAGCAAACTGAATTTGAAAACCTAGTTGAAAATTAGGAATTCTACTCGAACCTTCATTAAGAATGAAGCAAAATAATGAAATAAAAATACTGATTTTGTTGTAAATGTAAAGAAACACTGATTAGAGAACTCACTGTCCTCAACAAAAGAGGTTTAATTGGCCATATCTTTATTTGAAGTACTGCAGGTTCCACTTTGTTACATTAATCAAAGGGAGACATGTCACTGTTTCCAAAAAAAAACTTCAAAAAGAGAATGAAACCAAAGTACATATTTATTTCCTAAAGTCATGCTAATGTTGAAAACTTTAAAAAAAAATTACTCACTGTTAAAGTTCCTAAAATTACTAAAATTTTGAAACCATGCCAAGGTCTTTATATACACGAATATGTTAATGGTTCTAAATTCTAATTAGTACTTTATTAGGGATCCAACTTAGACAGATTTATATGATCCCAAACACTAGACTAAGAAAAAACAAAAAAAGGAAGTTTAGTTATTCAGTAGCCACGTGGGAGGTAAATGACAAAATACAGTTCAGCACTGAACCCAACTTATATATAAAAAAAAATCTGTGATATGAGGGCAAGAATTATAGTAAGGATAATTAAAAATCAGATCTCTCATTACCTATTTTAAGCCAATAGTTTTTATCCTCCAATCAAATAATCCTTTTCCTAGAGTTATTAAATAGGTACAAAATGGCCTGATTTGAACTTCAGTAACTTTTGGTTTTCCTTTAATGACTAGAGAAATGCTGAAGGCAAAACGAACTAGATTATTACACTGAATAATCTAGTCATTAATATTTCACTAAAAATTTATTTATTCATTTATTTATTTACTGACTTATTTAATTTGACAGAAAAACACAGCTAGAGAGGGAACACAAGCAGGGGGAGTGAGAGAGGGAGAAGCAGGCTTACTGCTGAGCAGGGAGCCCGATGCGGGCAGGGCTCAATCCTGGTACTCTGGGATCATGACTTGAGCCAGAGGCTGACACTTAATGACTGAGCCACACAGGCGCCCCTAGTCATTGGTATTTTAGATATGGGTCCCACTGTAATAAGATTTTATCTCATTTTTTTATAAGTGCCATATTCAAGCAACACAATTATTTTAAAAGTTCAGGCTATTCAACTAAATAGGAACCAAGACAACAGAAGACAAGACAGACGTTTGCCTTCTGCTCATTTCAGTTTTGTAAGTGAAAGAACTTGGTTAGATACCTTCCACACCAATAAAATAAATGGCTTATCAAATTTTTATATATACACAGTAACACACACATTTATACAAATTTGAAGGGGAAAAAGTGAAGCAGTTTTAAGTCATCTCCATTCAACCAATTTACTAGGTTAACTGATGCTCTCCATCTCTTTGGAAAAGCGTAGTGATTGGCTCCTAGGACAAGCTACCTGCTTATTGTTAACAGACTTCTGTCTGACATACCCTTTACTTCGATTTCTACTTGCTGCAATGTAGGTCTACCAAGCTGAGCTGAGTTTGTTACTACAGTGGGTTGAATCGTATTTCCCAACAATTCATGTTCACCTGGAAGCCAAGAATGTGATCTTACTTGGAAATGAGGTCTTTGCAAACATAATTAAAGTGCTGAGATAAGATCATACTGTACATAGGTGGGTCCTAAATGAGAGCCCCCTTGTAAGAGAGAAAGAACACAGACACACAGAGGCCATGTGGAGACTGAGATAGAGACTGGAGTTTGCTGCAATAAGACAAGGGACACTTGGGCCACCAGAAGCTCGGAAAGTCAAGAGAGGATTAACAGTCTTCCCTAGAGCCTTCAGAGGGAGCATGGTCCTGCTGACACCTTGATTTTGGACTTCCAAGGAACAGAATGTGAGAGGATAGATTTCTGTTGTTTTAAGTCACTCAATTAGTGATAAGAAATTAAGTTATTGAACTGATTATGCCAGTTGACTTTTTATCATGATTATACAAACTGTGATAACGTGAGTTTGAATAGTTGTAGTCTCTGCAAAAACCAAGCTGAGCTTTGGAAAGACTAGATAAAAATGTGTTGCTGTTTTTAGGGAAGCCTGGCTGGCTGTCAAAAGAACATGTGACTCTTCATCTTGGAGTTGTGAGTTTTAGCCCCACACTGGGTAGAGAGTACTTAAAAATAAAATCTAAAAAAAAAAAAGTGTATTGCTTTTTTTAAAATATAAAGGTATTGGTAAATTAATTGTGGATAAGACAGTTCTAAAAGACTGGAGAAAAATATGGCAAAAATCTACAAAAATTCTGTATCCCTGGTTCACAACCATATAACGTAACACAATGCATGTGATTTGTACAAAAACGATAATTAGAGAATACCTATAAGCAGACCTGTACTAAAAAGACCTGGTCCTACATTAAATAATTGACAAAGAATATTTATATTTTAAGTTAAAATATATAAAAATAAGTTTCTTTTGAAGATTTTATTTATTTGACAGAGTGCGTGCGTCCACATGAGTAGGGAGAGGGGCAGAAGGAGAAGCACATTCTCCACTGAACTGGAATCTGACATAGGGCTGGGTCTGACCTGAGCCAAAGGCAGACGCTTAACCGACTGAGCCATCCAGGTGCCCCTAAGAATGAGTTTTTTGTGCATGATACCTGCTTTAAGTGGCCTTTCGGATTAACCAAACAACTAAGGGTCTCAGACAAGAGGGCTCTTAAACTGTACTAGTTTAGGACAAATTTATAATGTCTAAGGCCAGTTAGCTACAAATACATGTGGTTTTTACCTTGTCATCTCTTTAACTGCCACAACTCCACAGATGTAGGCCTCCAGATGAAAATTTTCAGCTGACCAGATTTTGATTCTTTTATAAAGCCACACCTGTTCAGTCTCAAATATTTCTTGGATGAAATCCTGGGTTAATACTGCTGAAAGAGATGCATGCCCTATTACATACACATTCACTAACTTCCCAAAACACAGTTTTTCAGTTACACTATTAGAAAATAGTATCACTATATTCTGTCAAGTTTTGAAGAGAAGCATTTGCCCTCACCACCACTTTTACATCTGTTTTTTCTTTTCTTTTTTTAAACACTTGAGACATAGACATAGACTGCCTAGCAGCTGACTTTGGGCCTTGCTTGCCTCACCTTAGAAGAGACTTCAAAATGAATTTTGTACCTTTTACTACTTAGCTATATGTTATGTTTGAGGAATGTAAAGCGATGCCACTGAAAATATTCTTATATTACTGAAAATGTATCTACTATACTGATGATTCATTTATTTCTGCTTTAATTACTCTTATAAATATAGAATACAGATTTAACTAGAGACAATGAATTATTTCTTTTCAGAAGGAAATGCTATTTGTTTTTTCTAAACAAAAAAGTTAAAAGAAAGCATCAATTATATTACCAGTTAAAATAAAACTTGAAAACTAGCATATTCTCCCAAAATAAGAGCAAAAAATGCTATGGGACAAATAAAATTAACAGCTGTAAGGTAGTAACTCAACAAAACCATATTTTACTAAAATATTTTATTGCAATGAGATATGTACTGTCTCAAAATCAATACAAAGTTATTAAAATTATTTACATAAAAATCAATGAAACCATACTAATAGCTGTTGAGTAAACAGCATCAGCACAATTTTAGCCTCTAAATCAGTACCCAATTTTCTAAGAATTGTTAACAATAGTAAAGAAAATAATTACTGATCATGATTTCCATAAAAAGAAAAGTCCATCAGATTTATTTACGATAAATAATTTATACCTTTGATGAGTAAATGAAGAAGTCTGATTTCCTCATCTATACTGCAGTCCGGTGAACTTTATGATTAGTGAAGTAGTACATTTTTTTCTAAACTGCAGGCTTATTTCTCAGATTTTTTCTCAGTATTAATGTCAGTGTATATTATAATTCATATAATATTAAAAGAAGTATCTACACTAGTTTTCAGTCAGTTTGGAACTAACATCCATGGTGTAACAAATATTTGCACTGTGTACACTCAGATATGCTCACAAAAACTAGTCTATTGGCGACTTGACTTTAAAAAAATATATTAAGATGCCAAATAAATCTATTTTATTTAGGAAATGAAGACTGATTAAGAATATATTTTTATTAGGCATTTTGGTAACAAATCATTACCCTATATGTAGTTGATTTATTCAGTATATTTTTAAAAGAAAATGAATTCCACTGTAGTTTTTTCTTGAAGGAAATCACTTCTCCAATTGTTGAGGAGTACTAAAAGCTTCGTACACATTAGCAGCAAAGTCTTTCACTTGCTCCATCATCAACAGATCCTAGCAAAGATGACAGTAAAACATTACAATTTGCAAGAAGTATAGATCATTTGAATCCACATCTGCAACTTGAGCAATGAATTCAGCTCTAAGTTTTATGGCATTAAGGCCAAAAAGAAAATAAATGAAGGGAATATTTTTTCTTATAATAAGTTCTAGGAGATATTTATTGTTCAGGTTCTTATGTGAATGATGGGTGAGTATGATAAGTACACAAGTGTGACTTTGAGAAGACTTCAAATGGACTTTCTGTGTGCAAAGGACTAAATATGTTATCTGCTGAATAAATGATTATAGTACTAAAGATACAAATCTAAAGGTAATTCTGCTAGAAGCTGACATAATGTGGTTGTGAGGTATATTTTATGGAAGATCTAACAGAATAAATGTATGTCATATATTATTACATATAATACATAAACTGCACATAGACACTTTAGAACTAGGGTTCTTAAGAGATTTGTAAATGTAAAAATAAGAAAAAATTACACTTTTATTTTCATTCACCTTTAACTAAAATCTGATATTTCTTTCAATTATGGAGTTGTCAACCAACTATGTAGTATTAGCATGGCCTATGACTTTGTCTTCAATGGAAATCAGACATTTTCACATATAATAGTTGTGAAGTTGCATGAACTGCTGTTATAGCTTGTTATTT
The DNA here is from genome assembly GCA_004023965.1 of Spilogale gracilis. NCBI lineage: Eukaryota > Metazoa > Chordata > Mammalia > Carnivora > Mephitidae > Spilogale > Spilogale gracilis. Next base: position 8,972 of record PITA01012108.1, on the reverse strand, counting down.
AATGCATGAACAAAAACAATACTTCATAAATTTGATTTTAAAAAGCATTTTGAAAACTGTATGTAATTAGTTTTCTTTAAAACATATGCATTTTATAATATGCATTTATAGACATTATTCTGAGAAGGGGTCCATAGGCTTCACTAGATTGTGAAAAGATCCATGACACAGAAGCATTTGAATGCCCCTGTGAAGATCAGAGAAATAGTAAGTGAAACTGTCCTTTGTGTTCTCTCTTAAGTATCAGAAAACCCAAGTGAGCTGTAGACAAGTTTTGATCTCAATAAATTTGTGATTAAATTCCCTGAAGGCAATCTGGCATTTTAACTCATAGAAATTAGGGTAAAAGAACCGGTGGGAATCTTGTCAATCAATAATATAGTGTATTAGTTTACTCTACATTCAGTCACACTCAAAAACTTTAAACAATATCAATGGTGTTTTTATTAGATTGAAATCGTTTGTTTTCATTATCAATTATTCAGATTTTAATTAATGTAGTATATGAATTACTTAAGGATTAAAGTTGGTGGCGGTATATTATGCTTGGTTGTATTTCCCACTTGTTGCCAAGATGAACAGCCTACTGAGGAAGAGAGCCTACTGACATAGAGACTTCTATGAAAGTGGAGAAAGGTAAAGTTAATGTATAAATGCCAGAAGTTAAAACCTTTCTTCTCACTGATAATAAAAATTTAAACTAAGTTTTTGATTAAAAAATTGAGCTTAAATTACTTTAAGTGAAGTGAGATCAGTCTTAGTCACTCATCCTCCTGCAATATGAATGTCTAACTGCACGGGTGAGAAAGATAACACAGAAGACTGAAGAGAAAAGTGAGGGGAAATGAGGATGTAAAGGACAAACTGATGGAACTATACACAGAAAGAAAAAAATACAATCTGTGGTCGCAGTGCTTTTCACATTCCCAAGCAGATAGTCCAAGGAAGATAATCTGACTTGTCTGAGATACAGAGTACTCAGAAGATGCCATCCTGACACTTAGGTCTTGGAGTCTCCTCACTGTCCATTACTGCAGTAGTTTGGAATTGAGGTGTACTGCAAGCAAGTTTTCACTTTTTTTTTTCCTTTTAAGTAGTTCCACTCTCAGTCTGCAGCCCAACATGGGGCTTGAACTCACGACCCTGAGATTAAGACCTGAGCTGAGATCATGAATTGAAGCCTTAATGGACTGAGTCAACAAGTTTTCACTTCTAATACAAGTTTAGTCTTTTAAACCAGCTTTTCTAATCCAAGTTTGCAAGTGACTCAGAAAAAAACTATGTAGATTCAAAGTTTCTATTTCAATGATATCAGTCCTAATGCATTTCAAAATGCTTTTCTAAGAAAGGATGGAATTATAGGTAGTACTGTCTTATGCAGCTTTTCATGAGATTATTGGTACACTATTACCAGTCATATTTATTACATCTAAAATGCTTCACTTCTCCATGTTTTGTTAGTTTTCCTCAGAATTTGTGGAACTGGATCACTGATCTCACAGCTCAATCTTATTACCAACAGTTTAAGGCAAAACATTAACACAGTAAGTTCAACTGACCACCAGAATGTATGTGGACTAAAAATGCAAGCTAACTGGTGTTGGACGTAACATGGAGAAAGGTATTCCCAACCTCATAAATTTGCCAAGATACACTGTTGCCCTCATGGAGTAATCTACCATACTCTACATGTGATTTTAGGTTTTTGGTTCTTTGAATATAAATATAGGAGAGAAATACAATTTTATTTCAGACAAATATAACCACAAGCAAAGATACAATGTTTTTAATAATACCCCCAAACTTTTCTTCTTACCTGTACAAAATGACTAGGTGTTTCACTGCATACCGAATGGATCTGTCCATTTACTATTGGAATTATCTTAGCTAATGGCAAGCTGACACTGGAAAGACTAAAAAATCATCATAGTAATAATTATTTTCTGAAATTATCTTATGGGAACTTAACATTTTAACTATAGAACAATATAGTCACTGAAGAATACTCACAGAAATGCATTAAAAAGAAAATAAAAACCACACATAATTCTACCCCCTAGAAATAACAACTGTAACTGACATCATGGTCAATTTCTTCCAGTAATTTTTATATATAGGTTTTTTTGTGTTTTTTAAACACAAGACAATGACCTCCCCAGCAATATTGTTTTATATTTTTATTATGTCATGAACACTTTTCTATCTTATTCAAAGTTCTTCTAAAGTTTTAATCTAGTTTTTAATGATTATAAAGCTAATTCATCCTCTAGCTGTGACAATTTAGTTCTAGCTCCTTGGAGTTGGGCGTTTAAGTTTTTTGCCTAATTTTCCTTAAACAATTCTTTGTATTAACACAGAATTACTGGGTTAAAGGGTATAATTTTTTATTTTATTTATTTATTTGAGACAGCGAGCACAAATTGGGGGAGGGACAGAGGGAGAGAAAGAGTCCAAGCAGCCTCCCACTGAAGTGGGGTTTGGTCTCAGGATCCTGAGCCCAAATCAAGAGCTGGACATTTAACCACCCAGGTGCCCCAAGGGTATGAATATTTTTAAGATTTATAATATCAGATGCCTTCTGCTTCTCCAGCAGTACGTAAGAAAAACTGCTCCATTATGTCTTTCTATATCAAGCTTTAGCTTTAAAAAAAACCTTAGTATGTCTGATAGCTCAAAATGGTATCTTACAGTTTTAGTCTGTGTTTCTCTCAATTACTAGCAATGCTGAATGTTTCTCCTCCCTACTCCAGTGAACTGCACCATTATCTATCTGGCTATGTAAGAGGAGACCTGGGCTTTACTCTGGTACTTCTCTATCCTGACTATGTCGAATCCCTCCACAATCCCAAATATTCCAAAGTGGGTCTATCTCTCTCCACTGTCAAACCTAATCCAGGCTAAGCAATTTCTCTTATCTGGACTATAGCAGTGACCTTCTAACTTGTAAGTGCTCAACAACCATTTTTTTGGTGAATAAATGAATGTTTGATTATGGATGATATAATGACTGTTAAATGATGATTTGTAAACAATGATGAAATAAATTTTGTGTATGGGTTATAGACTTAGGTTTATTACATTAAATGTAATACTTCATATATTTATATCTGAGGCTACACTATAAATTTCCTTTTAAACCTCATGGAAATGCTGAAGCTATGTTGACTAACCAGTAAGCTATGCTGAGATTTGAGGCAATGCATAAAAGGAAAAAGGATTGCAGAGATTTATGTATTCCTGAGAAAATTATGCATTATTATCCTTTATGATAGTGTTTTTCAAAATCTGTCATGTTTCTTACCTGTTTCATGTCTCTCTTTGTACATTAATTTTTCGTCAATAGAAACTGAGACACCATGATCATTCAGGTCTGGGAAGTTAGGTAACAAGTCTCTTTTACTCACTGTATTATCCCAGTACTTCGTAAAGGGCTTGGTGCACAGTATGTGCTCAACACATACTTCCTGAATCAATTAATACAAGTCTTCGTTTATCCACTGCTATATTCCACCCCAATTCTCCTTTCCCAATTCCTCCTCCACAGAGCAATCCTACAGTATAAATCCCATCATGTAATTCTTCTGCCACACCCCCTGTGGTTCCACAGCACTCTCTTGAGATGACAACAATAATCTGTATGTGCTCAGTTCTCCAACTTGATCTCACAATTCCCCTTTTTCCTAGTTCCAGCTGTTCAGCTGTCATACCAGCTTCTTCCAGGTCCTTAAGTGTCCTGTGTTTTTCAAAGTCTGTGCTCTGTGGCTTCTGCCCTAAATGTCAACTGCCCCAATCCAGCCAAGGCCGTATTTAATAGATGCTCACATTTTAGTTCTCAGTTCAAATTCTTTTCTCAAGGAAGCTGCTTGACTTTCCATGTTTGTTCAAATACTTTTACCATATGTTCAATGCTCTTTTCCTTTTAATATTTATAACAGTTTGTACAATTACATTTCTTGTCTATTTCTCTTCTATTGTAAGCTCCAGGAGGACAGAAACCTAGTACAGTGCCTGATACATAGTAGGTGCACAACAAATAGATCCTAGATGAATGAAAAAACTGGCACTTCTACTTCTCTCTTCTGAGTTATCTGTGTCCATGACCATTTCTTTCTTTGGGTATTTCCTTCCTTACTAATGTGCCCGTAATGCTATTAACCTCTTTGTATAATAGATACAGTTTGCAAACATTTCCCCCAGATCATCATTTGCATTTAATACCAATTATAAAGCTAATAAAGCTTGTTTGATCTGTAAGTTTTACATTTTATAGCCAAACATCTCTTTTGTAAGGTTTTCTACTTTATTCTTAGACTTTATCCATCTTGACCTCCATCTTGATCAGGCAAAACATTCACCTGTTCATTTGTTTTTATTGTTTAAACCTCCTGGATTTTTGTGGCTATGTGTGTGGTACAGAAGGGTCTAACTTTATTACTACTTTACATTAGTCATTGTAAAATGACTAATCTGTCTTACAATTTACTAAATAATACATCTCTTCCTTACCTTCACCATGTACTAATTTCCTGTATATTTTAGACTCTGTTTCTGGATTTTACATCCTATTCCATTGGCTTATCTATTATGAATAACATATTATTCTAATAATTTCACCTTATATGTTTTATAAGGAAAATATATTTATTGCTTACTCTTTCAATAATTTCTTGAATATGATATATTATGTGCATGTTATATATATAGTATATACAGGAATACACACACACAGATATAATTTGAGCTTATATTAGTTAGCATCACTTTTCAGTTGATTCTCTTGAGGGTTCTAGATCATTTTGTTTCTTTACCAATAACTGAAAATCTATTTCCTTGACTTACTGTAGGATAGAACTTTCATTACATTTTAAATAAAGGAATAACATAAGGCATAATGGAAGTAATTCTAGTATTGAATCATGGAGTATGAAGTTGATTACTGAGACAGAAGAGAAAAAATTTAAGACAGGAAATATCTACTCAATATCTAGCATGTGTAATGAAATATGAAAGAGCATTAGATAGATCTCTGACTTTGAGAGGAGGAATGAAATATAACTGAGGAACATGATTCCAGTTCTAGGTGAAAAACAGAGGTTTATGGGAAAGTAAAGTATGGAGTACTGTATAAGTTTAAACCACTGATGTGGTTATAACACAATTTTTGTAAATCTTTAGGGTATAAGGTCAAGTATTTGTGTTAAAACAACTATTACAATTCTTTATCACTATTCAGCAAATAACTAACATCTTGCTAGGTAGAGGTTATAGTGAAGTTTTATTAATTGGAGCACCTTGATTTAGGGAGTATACAGGGACTAAAATATATTTTTGTATAACTTAAAGAAGTCCTAAAAAAGATTTTAGGGTCATATTTAAATTGTTTAAGAAAATAAATGTTATTGCTCTAAGTATTCGGAATCCTCAATGTTTATTGCAAATTATTCTTTTTTTAACACAATAAAGAAGGGTTCCAGAAAACTGAGTAAATAATTTCTTGCCCTATGTATTTAAGGATTAAATTGGATATTGCACATACATACTGCATATCACTTACTGTTTCTCTTCATTTTGATGGACTGGTTTATAATCAGTTAACATTGGTTTAGTACTTATTATTTTCTGAGTTTAATATAAATAAAAAACTACAAAACACGTTATTAAGGAGTATAAATTCTACTAGGAGACCCAAAATATTCATGTTGAAATAAGGATATTACAAAACCATATGATACATTTTAGCAGTCTGAATGTATGACTTAGAAATAATTGTGATTAAAATTACTAACAATTACACTAACTGAATACTCCCAATCCTACAATAAGAGCTAAAAATGAATACATTGTGCAGTTGTAGAAGTAAAAGATAACTCATCAAATGGGCATTTATTATAAGAATGCCTGGTTATTTTAGTGACCAAACTATTGAGTTATGTGGGCCAATTATGGCTTACAGTAATTAAATACATTTTCAGTTTTATATTCTAAAGAATTAAAAAAAAAAAACACCCAAGAACTCGAATTTGGCTTACAGAAAGGCAATTTCATAAGTTATTTCCACATAGCAGCAAATTATGGGGAAGAAATAAAATTTTTAATACTGAATCCAGGAGCTTCTACAGAATCATTGGTTTAAGGGAGCTTAATTTGTTGACAAATGATCAAATTTATCCTCTAAGATTTTTTTATTACCTGGAAAAAAATAAACACATCCAAAGCACTCTTTTATTAGGGTATTCATTAGACCCATAACATTTTTTGTCATCTTACCTACTCATGGAGTTGCTATGTTGAAGGTCCTGTTCAGTAGGTCGAAAGAACTCAGCCATATTGTCTAGTAGTCTGCTAAAACCTCGGTTTAAACATGTATTCAAAACTGTAGTAAAATCTGGACTACACAAAATAAGAAGGATAAATTGTTTTTTAGATTCTCACTAGAAAAGGAAATAAATTCAGTCACTATTGTTATCATTGACAGCCAACATTTCTAGTCACAACCTACTTTTTATAGCCTAAAACACTGTTAAGAATATATCAAGGAGTTAATCTTTAACAATGAAGCATAAAAAATGAGCTTATTATTTAGCACAACACAATGATTTTGTAAGATTTTCTTATATCACCCAGCACTTTGTACAATACAGTTCCCAAAATATCATAACAGTATTACTCCTCTTCAGGAAAAAAAAAAAATTAAGATATTTATTTATTTATTTACCTGACAGAGAGCTAGCACACGAGCAGGGGGAAGGGCAGTAGAGGGAGAGGGAGAAGCAGGCTCCCCACTAAGCAGAGTCCAGTGTCAAGAGGCTTGATCCCAGAACCCTGAGATCAGGACATGAGCCGAAGGCAGATGTTTAACTGACTGAGCCACCCAGGCATCCCTCTTTAGGAAACTCCTGAAGAGGAATCATCTTATAGTTATAGATACTGGTTTGCTTTACATACTGTGTTATGACATTCCAGTGAGACAGAAAATTTTATTATCATGTAAATGAGAAAATGGATACTTAGAGATGAAGAAATTTGTCTAAAGGTATGTAATGAGTAAATGGGAGAGCTAGAGTTTGAACCCAGGCCTTTTTGATCTTAAAGTTCAAGCTCTTTTTGTTACATTATGTAACAACGTAAGTGGCTCAGCCATGTAAGTGGCTCAGCCAATGCCAAAACCTCTTTTACTTTTTTTTTTTTTTAAAGTAGGTTTCATGCCTAGCGTGGTGCCCTAGAGTGGGGCCTGAACTTAAACTCTGAGATCCTCTATCCAAAAAGGATAGCCAAGAGCTGAGATCAAGAGTTGGATGATTAACTTACTGAGCCACCCAGGAGCCCCCAAACCTCTTTGATATAAGGAATAATATATATGTGTTATAAAGTTAGAAAATACCTAGTTGAAAAGATTAGTTTGATCTTTGACATCTAGAATCTCAAGCTCATGGGAGTATTGGGCTAGGGGCTACAAATTTGGGAATTATTAGCATTCAGACAGTGGTTGATGCAATGGGGGAATAAGAAATTGTTTGGGACAGGTGAGGATGAAAGAAGAACAAATACCTTAAAAAACTAATGTTTGTAAGAAAGATGGACACAGAGGAAACAGAAGAAATAATTTGAGAATATGAAGAGAAATTAGGAGATTACACTGTCATGGAAGCCACTTGAGAAAAGAATTTTAAGAAAGGCTTGATTAACAGTGTTAGGCCAAGTAAGATGAACATTACAAGTTGACTGGATTTGGCAAGAGATCAATGATGACCTTTTCTAGAATTTTGTGGAGTAATTTGGTGGAAACTGGAGTAAGAAAAAAATGTGGAGATGGTTACTGTAGAAAATCAAGAGACCAGAACTTGATGAATCATATAGATTAGTAGCTGATTTAAACTTCAAATTTGCTGATTTTTGTCATGATCATGAAAATATAAGCAGAAGATATAATTTCCTCAGAAAACATAACTACAGAAAATAGTCCTAAATTATCTTTAGGATAAAAGAAACTTTGATATATTAATCACTTAAGATGAAGTGGGTAAGACTGGTATTACTACTCAGATTCTACAATGACAAAACTACCTCAAAGAGTTTAAGTGGCTCAGCCAATGCTGAACAGCTAATAAACAGGAAAGCCAAAATTAAATCTAGGTCTTCCAGTCTTCTAACTCATAGTCTGGTGCTTTCTCTATTTTTAACACCCTGGTTGTCTTCTGGGTGACTTAAAACAGTAATACTCAATTTAGGGAAGATGTGAAATTTTTATCCCTCAATGTTTTAGGGACATTATAGTCTATCCTGAGAGGATTAAGGGGAGTAGATCTCAAAACTGAGAGAAAGAGAGAGAGAGAGAAAGAGAGAGTCGGGGGGGGGGGGATGTGTGGAGAATGCACACACATGGCATATATGTGCATGTGGTATACATGAGGATTACCTGGAGCTGGCTACCTCTGGCTGGAAAGTGCATTTTTCCCCAGCTCCTCAAGTCAGTATCAAGTGATTTCAAGTTGGTAGTCAGAACTTGTACAGCTACAATTTCAGTTTCTGGTTGGTTGGTTTGTTTTACAGAGCTAGTTGTTAAACATTTACTAATACACTGCATATACCAGAATCTCCCCTGAGAATTTTTCTCAATATATAAATGTTAACTCTCTTCCAGTCCCTCAACTAGTATTTCAGAATCTCTAGGCTAAAGAAGTAGCTTGAGGAAGGCATGGGCATCTTGAAAAAAATCTGTTTCTCTCATCACCTTAATAAAAGAAACACTAATTTATTTATTTATTTATTTATTTATTTATTTTTTTAAAGATTTTATTTATTTGACAGAGAGAAACACAGCTAGAGAGGGAACACAAGCAGGGGGAGTGAGAGAGGGAGAAGCAGGCCTCCTGCAGAGCAGGGAGCCCGATGTGGGACTCGATCCCAGGTCTCCGGGATCATGACCTGAGCCGAAGGCAGTCGCTTAACCAACTGAGCCACCCAGGCGCCCC